>JXPH01003340.1:911-23810 GCA_001014845.1 Mochlonyx cinctipes | reverse complement strand
AGCTTATATTCCGAATTTGAGCTCATTCCGATCACCAGAACTCAATAATCCAGAAAGCTCCAGGTATCCAGGAGCCCCCAGATGCCGATGTCCTAGGGTCAATCATTTTTAGGAACTGTTCTCAGATACTTTCCACAAATTAAAACTCAAGATTTCTGGAAGATTCTTTTGAGTTTGTAGACCAGACTCCGTGGTCCAATTTGGCTCATTAACAAACTCGTCCTTACTTTTGTTGAGAAAAGCCTCCACCCGAAGTTGCAGCCAAATCGGTTGAGAATTACGTTAGTTATCGTGGTGGCTGACAGACACACAGACAGACGACAGACTGGCAAATTTTTTACTTTAACTATTAGAAAATGATGTTCAAGTATAGGAATGGGTACAAGAATCGAAAACGCCCAAATAAAGTCTAAAACATGTTTTGGACCTCCAAGTGTCATTTGCGATCAAAATTGGGAGGACGTCTGTATGCCAGTTCGGAGATTGTTAGTTTGACGTTAATCCGTTGGGACCTCGGTTGGGACTTGCTAACTCAAAAATGTGAAATCTGATTGGGCTATTTTTTGGCGGAAAAAGTTTTTCAATAGTTCAATGTGCCCTATTGATTTTGAGCCCTATCGGACAATTTTTTTTTGTAATTTTATCGATAAAATCGCTCTAAATCTGACATTTATGAATAAAATCAATATTATTAATTAGCGCCCATTTTATGGCTTATAATTGTTAGCCCAATCGGACAAAGACTTCTGTAGGCTCTTTATGCCTACGAATTTTTATCTTAATCGGGCAAAGGCTTCTGTGGGCTCCCACACAAAAGTCCGTCATTTTATCGATAAAATCGCTCTAAAGCTGACATTTATGAATAAAATCATTTGAAATTTTGGCCAAAATTATTAATTAGCACCCATTTTATGGCTTCTAATTGTTAGCCCAATTGGACAAAGACTTCTGTAGGCTCCCATGCAAAAGTTCGTCATTTTATTGATAAAATCGCTACACATCCGCCATTTATTAATAAAGTATTTTGGAATTTTAGCCAAAAATATTAATTAGTATCCATTTTATACCTGCCAAATTTTAGCCCGGAGGACGCCAAGAACGGAGGCATTGATAAAAAGCTATAAAAGTGAAAGTCGAGGTGTCGGATTTTCCAGGTTCTCTTTTTAGTGAATACATAAGCTTTTCTTTTCTCGTAGAAATGATGAAAAAAACTAAATCTAATCAAATTAAGGAGAACGTTCGGGAGAAGTTCTGATACCAAATATTTTGTAACACATTTGAACGTCGTTTCAATTCCTTCTTTCCTATTGAGGAGAGCCATAATATAATACACATATACTTCAATCCCAATACTGGCTGTGGTTCGAATTTTTTTTTAGGGTATACAAAAATTATCTAATCATAGCTTGCTCACCCTCAATAAAATTTTCCATTAATTTCTAATGTAAACTATCCCAAACAAACATTCAATTAGATTAGCAGAGAGAAATCACATGTGTAACTTCGTAAAATTGGTTCTTAATTTCAGGAAAAGGTCATTCATTCACCTGTAAAAAGGTTTCTGTAAATATAATATGTTTATTTCTAATTAATCTTAGGTCGCAGCTCAAAGCACTGTCTTCCAAATCAATCGGTGTGTAGTAATGGAGCGTGCTTGGACATTGAAAAGTTCTGCGACGGCACGTGGGACTGCAGCAATGATGAATTGAATTGTCCTAAAAATAGCACCGAATGTGATGCATTAAAATGTTCCTATAATTGTAAACATACGCCTAATGGGCCGAAATGTTATTGTGTGGCGGGAAGGCGGCCGAACGGTAGCGCCTGTGAAGACTTTGACGAGTGCCAGATAGATGGGACTTGTGATCAGATTTGTAAGAATACAGATGGATCATACAAGTGTACTTGTGTCATTGGGTACACGAGAAATGGAAACAAATGCCAAGCTGTTAATAGTAAGTATAAGTAGTATCATATCTAGTAGTTGATGTCCTTTGTATCAATAGTTGACCTGGTTTAGTTGGTTTAAGTACTTTGAATAATGAAAAAGGAAGAAATTTTGTAACTTAACTAGCAAAAGAATTACAGAAACCATCGGAACTACTTGAGCCAACCACAGTTGAAACAAAGAAGCTCAACTGCGAGATATTTTATCTTATCAACGATTTTTATAATAATTTCGCTTTTCAGCTCCAAAAGATGAACCAGCGTATTTGCTGTTCTCAACCCTAAGTGACATTAGAAAAGTACCTTTAAATAGTCCAAATAAAAATGATTCAATATTCTCAATAAGTAACACGATGGCGCTTGAAGTGTATCATCGAAATCGTAGTATATGTGTTGTTCATTTGGTTGAAGTGAATCAAGGGCAATTTAAATGCTACAACATCGACGATTACTCAAAAGCGTGGGAGATGCCTACGCCCGACTTGTTTCCTAATTTAAACGCTATTGATCACATTAATATTGATTGGATATCGGGGAATTGGTATTTTTTGGATGATATGAAAGAGATTATTTTTGTCTGTTCATCGCAAATGAGGCATTGCACGATAGTTTTAGAGATAGATTTGACGAAACCTCGAGGAATGGCGTTGGATCCAACGAAAGGCTACATTTTCTTTACAAAATGGGGAAGGTCAGTGGCAGCGGTTGAAAGAGCGTACTTAGATGGAAGTAATCGAACCGTTATCGTTTCGGAAAAGATTGTTTACCCTCATGGTATCGCACTAGACTTAGCGTTGCAGCATGTTTATTGGGTGGACACGTACCTTGATGCGATAGAAAGAGTGAATTATGATGGAACTAATAGGTGGTTTTTAAAAAAATCATCAAATTTTATGCTTCAAATTCAATCGCTGCATTCCGTTAATTTCTTCGAGTCCACCATTTATTTGACATCTTGGAAAAATCAAAGTATCGTCGCGATGGACAAATATAGTTCGGAGACAAAAATAATCATAAATGTTTCAAGTAAACCGATGGATTTACACATTTTCCACCGTCAAAAACAGCCTGAAGTCGCTCATCCTTGTCGAGAAAAGAATGGAGGATGTGAACATCTTTGCATCACGACCTGGAAAAAGAATGTAGCAATTGCGCAGTGTTTATGTTCTCCAGGGTACAGACTGAAAACAAAAACATCATGCGTGTTGATCAAAAGGTCTTCCTTTCTAGTCTACACTAAATCAAATCCAGGACTGATTAAAGCAATCTCAATGACAATGAAATCACTTCCTGGAGGTGGGCATCAAGAGGCCATTGTTCCGGTTACTAATCTAGGATGGACGATCACCTTTGATTATAATGTTCAGGATCAACTGATCTATTTTGGACATAAAAAGTAAGCTTTCGTTGAATGAATTCTACCATTAAAATATTAATATTTTATAATTTTTAGTAGAACAAAAGACACCTTTCAAGTGGAAAGTCAAAAACTGGATGGAACAAACCGTGTTCAAATCGCTGAGAGTATAAAATCAATCGATGGCATGGCTTACGATTGGGTTGGCCACAATATTTATTGGACAGATTCGTCTTTGAACCAAATTTCCGTAATGAAAGTTGATAATTCTTCAATGCGGCGTGTTTTGATTAAAAATAATCTCATCCTGCCAAAGTAAGTAAGGGGAAAAGTAGCTGAATTTAAAGATATTAGTACATTTAGGATTTATTTTTAGGGCGATAGCGTTGGATCCGAAGCTAGGGATGATGTATTGGACGACATGGCAAGCAAATCCTGTAATTGCTCCAGGAACGATAGAGAAATCTTGGATGGATGGAACAAATAGACAAGTTTTGGTTGACGGGAAGGACCGCACATTATTCATAGCGATGCCGACGAGTTTAACAGTTGATCATATGGAAAAGAAATTATATTGGTGTGATCCTTCAGCCGAGAGAATTGAAAGAATCGGTTTGGACGGAAAAGATCGAGAAATTTTGAGTGTTGGATCAGGTCCCAATTTTTATCCTGCTGCCGTCGCTTATCATAACCAATTCCTATTTTGGTCAGATACGATAAAAGGAAATATTAATCGAATCCATCTTTCAGGAGAAAAATTCAATTCTAGTAGCGTGGAAACGTTGGGATTTGAAAATCCGATGGTGTCCGAGATAAAAGTTTTCGACAATATGACGCAGGACATGTCAACCATTTGTCATTTTGATAATACTTGTCCAGGACTATGCTTGAACACTCCTCAAAAACCAATTTGCATTTGCGGTGATGGTTTTTCGCTGAACGCACATGGAACAAAATGTTTAACAGCTGCTTCAAATAAAACAGTTGCTCCAGACTGCTCTTTGCCCACAACGTTTTTATGTAAAAATAGTCATCAATGCATTGATTTGAGGTTCACTTGTGATGGTGAACGTGATTGTGATGACGGAAGTGATGAAGCAAAGACCCCAGAAGGACCTTGCAATCCGCATTGTGACCTTGAAGATAATTTCAAATGTGACGAGCAAAGATGTATAAGCAGGTATGTATTCAATAAAATTGTACAAGAACTTGTATACAATTTATTCATTTTGTAGGCAACTTTTATGTGACGGGAAGGTTGATTGTATCGACGAATCAGACGAAGATTATATTAACTGCCCCAACATGACTTGCATAGAGAATTATTTTCAATGCGCGATTAGTCGACGTTGCATTCCCAATAATTGGGTTTGTGATCGGCATTCGGATTGTGGGGCAAACGACACTTCGGATGAACCGGAAAATTGTACGAAATGTATGGATTTTGAGTGCAAAAACGGAGCCTGTGTTTCTTACGACGTTATTTGTGACGGAATCAATAATTGTGGGTGAGTTGAAAAGCTTAGGTGTTAAAGCTTAAAGACATCCATTAAAATTTTGATAAATTTTCAAAGAATTTTTGAAAGTTATAATATTTTAAGCTGTTGAAGTTTTTAAATAAATTTTATTTCCCTTTCCCCTTTCAGCGACAACTCCGACGAGCTGAACTGCGACGTGGAATGCAAACCGAACGAGTTTTTCTGCAGTCCCTTTGGCTGCATGAATATTTCTCGTAAATGTGACCCTAAACTAAATTGCTACAATGCTTTCAACGATTGCGAAGATAGTAGTAATTCCACAACGAAAACTACAACGAGAAGCCCAATGGTCGATGATGTATTTAATAACTGTAGCTTGACAGTAGATGTTGTTTGTGAAGACAACAAGGCTTGTATAAAAATGTATAAGAAAAAGTGTAGCGGCCTGCATTTACCACCATTTAATGAGACTGTTACTTGCGACCATCCAGACAGACTTTGCCGCGTGACAAACGAATGCATACGTGTTCACCAACTTTGTGACGGGAGAACAGATTGTCCAGATGGGACGGATGAGGGATTTAGATGTAAAGAAAAGTTGTGTGATCAGAATATGGAATGTTCACATTACTGCCACAATGCACCCGAAGGAACTGTGTGCTCATGTCCACTTCACCTATTTTTAAAGCCGAATGGACACGAGTGTTCAGGCGAGCACGCTTGTGAGCAATGGGGAACATGTTCACAAAACTGTGAACAACTAGGAAAGCATTATAAATGCAGCTGTGAAGAAGGGTACACGCTACAGTACGATAAATTTAGCTGCAAAAGCAATAACGAAGATTCGCCTTACGTAATATTTAGCAACCGACAAGAGATTCGTGGAGTGGATCTGAAAACGCTGACTGTGAAAAACTTTTACACGTCTCTTCGCAACACAATCGCTTTGGATTATTTGTATTTGAATAATTCGGTTCAAATATTTTGGACAGATGTAATTGATGATAAAATTTATCGCGGAACTTTGTTTGGAGACTCTTTGAGTAACGTTGAAGCGGTAGTGAATTCTGGATTGTCGACAGCGGAAGGATTGGCTGTAGATTGGATAGGATTGAATTTATATTGGGTGGACAGTAATTTAGATCAAATCGAGGTGGCGAAAATAAACGGAAGCTACAGAAGAACATTGGTTGCAGGGGAAATGGTAAGTCCTCGCGCAATAGCTTTGGACCCTCGGGAAGGACTTTTATTCTGGACAGATTGGGATGAAACAGCGCCAAGAATTGAAAGGTGTTCAATGGCGGGAGAGTATCGTAGAATAATAAAGTTTGTGGACTACATTTCCGGGGCCTGGCCCAACGGATTAACGCTTGACTACAACAAACATCGTGTATATTGGATTGATGCAAGATCAGATTCAATTCACACAACAGATTATGATGGTGGAGATCATCATCTTGTTATAAAAGATCCTGAAACGTTATCACATCCTTTTGGCATTTCTCTGTTTGATAACCACGTTTATTGGACAGATTGGAGAACAAATTCTGTAATTAGAGCGAATAAATGGTATGGGTCCGACATTTCTGTCATCCAGAGGACACAAAGTCAGCCTTTTGGTATCCAAATCTTACATTCAAGTCGTCAACCAAATGAAAAGAAATCTAACCCGTGTGGAAGTAATAACGGAGGCTGTTCCCACTTATGTCTTCTAAGCGTAAATCAAACATTCAAATGTGAATGCCCACACGTTATGCGATTGGATACGGATGATCGAAAATGCGTTCCAAACGAACAGATTTTACTCTTCGTAATGGCATCAGAAATTCGTGGAGTTGATTTGATGCAGCCGAATCATCACACGATACCTACAATTAGCCATCCAACACAGGTATTTAACCCAAATTATTTTCAGTTTATTTATTATCCAATTTATTTTCAAGGTAATCGCACCAACAAGATTAGATTACGATATAAGAAGAGAGCGGTTGTATTGGAACGACATTCAACTAAACGAAATTAAAACGGCAGTTCTTGTGACCGGACCAATAGAAACCATTTTGGATACTGACATTGCAAACACGTATGGCTTTGCTGTGGACTGGATTTCGGATTTGATTTACTTCTCAACCGGACATGATAAGAGTCGAATTTTGGTTTGCAATCTGAAAGGGGAATATATTTCAGAGATTATGCAGAATTTGACGGTTGTTTCGAGCTTGGTGCTGGATCCGAATGAGTGAGTATTGAAAATTGTGTTTTGTTTTTGTTCTAGAAAGTTTTTCTAACACGTTAGAAATATATTTGAGGAGAACCGTGAAACTAAATTTTGTTTATGATTTTAACGATAGTTTTTTAATAGTATCAAATTTATGCCCAGAGTATTCCAGGGGAAAAAGGCTTTAAAAAAACTACAAATTTAAAGATAAACATACCATAGACATACCATAAAAAATACCGTAGAGAAAATATTTAATTTGTAAAAGCACAATAAAACACGTAGAATTAGAATTGTTTATAGGGGTGGCAATCGACTTATCCATAGAAATAACCATACATTTACCATACAATATATGATGAAAAATTATACAATCTATTGTATGAAGTTTAAAAAAGTGAAATAAACAATTACGTCTCTTTGAAACAACTAATTTACAATATATAATCATATAGATAAGAGACACCATAGAATTTATGGTAAACAAAAATTTCTTATCTCTCTGAAAATCTACTTTGACCGACTCCGGTTTTCAGCCATTAATTTTCTCTTCAATTATTGTATCCTGTGCATGGTATGTACCATATAAATACCATCAAATTTGTGGTTACCTATGTGGCATTTTGCAAGGTCATTTCAAGGATATTTATCTAAAATAAACTTTTTTTTATTTCACCATATATTCCATGGATATACCTGTAAATTCTATGGTTTTTTTATAGAAGTTCATAGTAGTTCTACGGTCTCTTTTTTGGGTAAACATTTAATTTATTATTTTAACGTTTACTTTCAGAGGCGTAATGTTCTTTGCAACATCTGACGAAACTGCGAAAGAGTTTGCCGTGTATACAAGCAAAATGGACGGATCGTCAATCCGACTAATCCATGACTATAGTCTACCTCTCGAAGGATTAACAATCGATTTTATAACAAGAAGACTGTATTACGTCGTTCCCGCAACCGCTGAAATATTCTACTATGACCTCGTAATTGGAAAAACTGTCCAAATTATCTCCGACGTAAAAGCGCACCAAATCAGTACGCTGACAATCTACAAAGACCACATTTACTACGCAGATAATGTCGAGAATAAAATCATGAAATGCCATAAAAACCTTTGCGAACATTCTGAAACGATACGAAATAATACTGCGGGCGTGCAAGCCATCAAAATGTATTATCCTGCTGCGCAAAACGGTTCGAATTCGTGTCGAGAAAGGAATGGAGGCTGTCACCATTTATGTCTTCCAATCTCGCATATTGAACATGTTTGCACTTGTGCAATCGGGTTTTATAAAAATCCGAAAAACAACTCGGAATGTATTGGGGCCGATGAGTTTATACTTTATTCAAATGGTTATGAATTGAAGGGAATGCCGCTACAAACCGACGATGAAAAGAAAGAAGTTATTGGACCTATTCAAAGAATCGCTTTGGCTACGAGCATTGATTACCACTCAAAAACAGGGTATATTTACATTGCAGACAGTGATAAAGGCTCGATAATGCGGATTCAAAGAGATGGAACCAAGAGGGAGGTTATTATAAACCAATACGAACAGTTAATGGACGGGAATTCTGGGGATTGGTTAGGAGGTATTGCTGTTGACTGGGTTGCGGATAACATTTATTGGACGGATCAGAAGAGAAATTTAATTGAAGTTGCTAGGTTGGATGGCAGTTTACGGTATGTTGTCAGCTCGAACATTGAAAGTCCGCAATTAGTTGCAGTAGATCCAATTGCGGGATTCGTTTTCTATGCGGGGAAAGGAAAAATTGGAAGGATTGGGCTTGATGGATCTTCTAAATTTAACGTAGTCAATCAATCGTCTTCGATCAGTGATATGGCGCTTGATATCGACAACGAGGTTGTTTATTGGTGCGAAACGCAAACGGATACAATTTGGAGAGTTGATTACGATGGGAATCAAAAGATGATGCTTTTGAATCATAGTCTTGATAACGCGATCGCGATCGATTTAATCGACGACAAGATATATTGGGCCGACATTACACATCAGAGAGGAAGCATTAAAGTTGCGGGATTGAACAATTTGTCAGACTACACTACGTTAAGTGAAGCTGAAGGAAATTCATTGAAAGACATTAAAATCGTTTCGGATAGAAAGCAAAAACAAGGAAATGTTTGTGGCGTAAATAATGGAGAATGTCAAGAGCTTTGTCTATTCAACGGAACTCACCCAATATGCGCATGTTCCCATGGAAAAATCGCAGTGGATTTGAAATCTTGCGAAGATTACGATAACTTTTTAATCTACTCCCGCGTCTCTTCGATCGAAAGTATACACATGACAGATCACAACAACATGAACGGTCCTATAGCCGACATTAAAAACGCTTCCTTATTAAGAAACACGATCGCGTTAACCTACGATTACCAAAGAAGCTTAATTTTCTACTCCGACATCCACTTGGGATCCATAAACTCCGTTTATTTCAACGGAACAGATCACAAATCACTCGTTACCAAACAATTAACAGTTGAAGGGCTGGCTTTCGATCAAATTACTAACCAACTGTATTGGACTTCGAACAACGAAGCTTCTATTCGAATGCTTCAGCTAGACAATGTGACGGATCATCCAATAGCAAATGCGGATCGTGTTCAACAGATTATTAAACTGAAGTCGACGGACAAGCCTCGTGGAATTGCGGTTGAACCTTGCTTGGCAATGGTTTACTGGACGAATTGGAATCCGCTTTCGGCTTCGATTCAACGAGCTTACACGACAGGATTTGGGCTTGAAAGCATCATAACGACAGAAATTCGGATGCCGAACGCGCTAACTCTCGACTACCAGGCGCACAAATTGTACTGGGCGGACGCGAGATTTGATAAAATTGAACGCTGTAATTATGATGGAAGTAATCGTATCGTAGTATTAGCGCAATCAGCACCAAAACATCCGTTCGCAATGGCTGTTTACGGAGATTTACTGTTTTGGACAGACTGGATTCTACACGCTGTCATCAGGGCTAATAAATATTCCGGTGGTGACGTTGTGTGGCTCCGGAAAGACATTCCGAGACCGATGGGAATTATCGCTGTTCAAAATATGACGCAAGATTGTTCAGCGAATCCTTGTAAAATATTGAATGGAGGCTGCGAAGATGTTTGCTTAGTGGACGAAAGTGGAAAAGCAAAATGCGAATGCACACAGGGTGTTGTCGGACCAGATAAACGAAAATGTCTTCCTAAAGTATCAGCGAATTGCACCACAGACGAATTCCCATGCTCTTCTGGAGGTTGCATCCCGTTCCATTTAACATGTGACAAAATAAGTCATTGTCTTGATGGATCCGACGAGTTTTTAAGCTTCTGTGCTGTTCGAGCGTGTCCAAAAAATTACTTCCGTTGCAACAACGACAGATGTATTCCAAGCAATCAAACATGCGATGGAATTCAGCATTGTGGCGATGGAACGGATGAAAATAATTGTAATTGCACAAAGGGATCTTTCCGGTGTAATTCGGGGCACTGTATTGAGAGTAAGTATCGTTGTGATAATGATCCGGATTGTCCTGACGCATCTGACGAAATGGGCTGTCTGACTAAACGTAATTGTACGCTGGACAATAGAGGGACGGGACAAATAATTCAATGTCAGAATACGACGGCCTGTTTGATGCCGTCTTGGATTTGCGACGGAGAAAACGATTGTTGGGATCAAAGCGACGAAAAAAATTGTCCTGCTTCAGATGAACCGACTTGTTCTCCGGATAAATTTCTGTGTGCAAATGCGCACTGTATCCCGTTGGAGTGGAGATGTGACGACGAGGACGATTGTTTAGATGGAACAGCGAAAACATTGAGCTCTGATGAACGAAATTGTACAAAACATTGTAAATCTAATCAGTTCACATGTACGAATAGTTCCGAGTGTATTCCAAATAGTTGGCAGTGTGACGGAAATCCAGATTGTGCGGACGGTTCGGACGAAGGAGAGCAATGTATGTCGCGAGTGTGCCCAAGCTGGGATTTCCAATGCAATACGACTGGACGTTGTATTCCAATGAAGTGGGTCTGTGATGGTGAAGTTGATTGTCTAGATAGTGGGGAGGATGAGAGTATTGCGCTGGGATGTCAAACTCGAACCGAAAAGTGCCCTCCAACATCCTACACTTGTATAAGTGGTGAATGCGTTGATCTACACTTTGTTTGCGACGGAGACATTGATTGTCCTGATGGTTCTGACGAACCAATTGGGTGTACGCCAGGGTCTGCTGGAAGACAGCATTGTAAATCGGATGAATTTCAATGTAGTAACAGGAAATGTATTGCGAAAATTCTTACCTGCAATTTCTACAATGATTGCGATGATGGTTCTGACGAAGATATAAAACTCTGTAAAAATACGACGTTAATTTGCGCTGGTCCTGAACTATTCCGTTGCGAAACAGGGGCTTGTGTATCTGTGAAGAGACTTTGTGATGGTGCAGATGATTGCGGAGATTATAGCGATGAAAAATCTTGCAAAATAAATGAATGCGAAGAAAATCCCAAGCTTTGCGCGCACAAATGTGAAGATAAAGAGGTAGGGTACGAGTGCACATGTCACGAAGGCTTCAAAGTTAGTCACAAGAATCACCATTTATGCGAAGACGTTGACGAATGTTTAGACCGTCCTTGTAGCCAGATCTGCCACAACTCTTTCGGATCTTACCATTGCTCTTGCTATGACGGTTACATCATGCGAGATGATGGCGCTTGTAAAGCGGACACGCTGGAAAAAGTTAAGCTTATCTTCTCAAACAGATATTATATCCGTGAAATCGATATGAATGGCACGATGACAATATTGGCTCACAATTTATCAAATGCTGTCGCTTTGGACTATGATTGGGAAACAAAATGTTATTATTGGTCGGATGTAACATCCGTAGTAAGCTCGATTAAAAGAATGTGTCTTTCGACGAACAAAACAGAAGTTTTGCATAAATCGACGCTTAAAAATCCTGACGGCCTCGCTATAGATTGGGTTGGGCGGAATTTATATTGGTGCGACAAAGTTTTAGACACGATAGAAATCTCTAAACTTGACGGAAGGTACCGTCGAGTGTTGATAAACAAGAATTTGCAAGAACCACGAGCGATTATTTTGGATCCGTTCCAGAAACATATGTATTGGAGTGATTGGGGAGATGCGCCTTATATTGGAAAGTCCGGGATGGATGGAAGCAATCAAAAAATTCTCATTAAAGACAATTTGGGATGGCCAAACGCGCTCACGATCAGCTTTGAAACAAATGAACTCTTTTGGGGAGATGCTAGGGAAGACTTCATCGCCGTTAGTGATTTGGAGGGAAATAATCGTAAAGTGATAATAAGTCGTGAAATAAATCCCTCCCTAAACCTTCATCACATTTTCGCGATAGCTGTTTGGGAAGATAAATTGTTCTGGTCGGATTGGGAGACGAAATCGATTGAGTTTTGCCATAAATACAAAGGAGATAAGTGCGGAACCGTAACTACAACAATACATCGTCCAATGGACATCCGAATATTCCACCCGTATCGTCAGAAGAAACCAGAATTTGATCCTTGTAAACTGGCAGGATGTTCAACACTCTGTTTATTATCTCCTGAACCACCAGGCTACAGATGTATGTGCCCGGACAATTTTATTCTCGGGGTTGATAATAAAACTTGTCTCGCAAACTGTACGACTGCCCAATTCGTCTGTCAAAGTACGTTCAAATGCATTCCACAATACTGGAAATGCGATACGCAAGATGACTGTGGAGACAATAGTGATGAACCGGAAGATTGTCCGAAATTCTCCTGCGAACCCGGACAGTATCAATGCGATAACAATAAATGCATAAATCCTTCGTTCATCTGTGACGGAAAAGATCAGTGTGGTGATAATTCGGACGAAAAAGATTGTGACGATTACACTTGCTTCGCTTCACAATTCAAATGTACGCGATCGGCTAATTTAAGCCCGTACTGCATTGATGGCGTTAAAAGATGCGACAACGTTTCTGATTGTCCTAACGGGGATGATGAGAAGGATTGTATTGCGAAAAATTGTTCCACACACCAGTTCCAATGTGGGGCTGGAAAATGTATTCCGAAAGTTTGGGCTTGCGATGGTGATCCAGATTGCCCGGATCAGTCGGATGAGAAGGATTGTGGACAGCAGAAAGAGTGTGCGGAAAATGAATACAGGTGAGCTTTAAATTTACGAGTTTTTATAAAAAAAATCTTTTTAATTTATATTATTTAATACCAGATGCGATCAAGGACGCTGCATTCCACTCTCCTGGAAATGTGATGGCGAAGAAGATTGCCAAGGTGGTGAAGATGAGAAAATGTGCAATGTTCCAAACGAAAATACTTGTGAAGTGTCATATTTTCGTTGCAATAATTCTAAGTGTATTCCCGGACGTTGGAGATGCGATTACGAGAACGACTGTGGAGACGATTCTGATGAAGTGAATTGCCAAATGAGAAATTGTTCGGAATCAGAGTTCAAGTGCTCGGATGGTCACTGTATTCGTGGAATGAAGAGATGTGATGGGGAATTCAACTGCGCGGACCATAGTGACGAGGAAAATTGCGACGTAACTTGTGCAGAGCACGAGTTCCAATGTAAAAGCCACAATATTTGTATTAATAAGTGAGTAATTTTTTAAACTAGTCTGATTATTAGCCACATTTTCAATGTAGTAAATTCTACTGAAAGTGATGGACTTTTCTTTGGAAAAAACTTGATAATTAAAATAAATATTACTCCTTTTGTTTGTCACATTTTTGACAATATGTATAATTTTGCTACAAACTTTTTCAAACTTTGCCTTTTTCTAGTACAAAATAGAAGTTTTCTATTTTTGTACTATTTTTTCAGTGCAAAAATGATGCAATAAAATATTAGAACATCATTTCTGAGACATACACAGAACTATTCAAAAGTTATAGAACTTTGAGGCTGTTTTTCTAATCCTGTCCACTGTGCACAGGTAGGGTAAATTACCAGGTAGGCAGGTTCCGACATTTGAGAATAGTTCAGCCAAAAATATCCATTAAAAAAAATATATTTAAAAAATGAACAAAAAATCGCCAATGTTTTTGAAACTGGTAAATTGACCCTATTTAGTGTAGCAAAAATGTGGCAACAAAATAGGTTATTACCGAGGTTATTGCAAAAATACAAAATTACAAATGTCCCTCTATTAGTATTGCTCTATTTTGCCACCAAATGAAAGGATTTTTTTTTACAGAATAAGGATCTGTAATTAATTTTTATGATAATTTCAGATCATTATTCTGTATAAAGTTTCCTTTCATTTGACATCTTGCACGATAACATACCTAAAAATAACAAAACCGTTCCATATAGGGGCCATATGGCCAATCCAAGGTCGACCAATGGCCCAAATTATGAAGTATCATAAAAATTGATTTCAGATCCTTATTCGGTATAAAATTTCCTTTCATTTGACATCTTGCACGGTAAAATACCTTGAAAAAACAAAACCGTTCCATATAGGGGCCTTATGGCCAATCCAAGGATAACCAATGGCCCTAATAATTAAGTATCATAAAAATTAATTTCAGATCCTTATTTTGTATGAAATTTCCTTTCATTTGATATCTTACACGGTACCAATCTTTTTCTTGCCGGCCTATGGTCCCTATGAACCTATATGGAGGCACAGTGTAGGACCTATGTAAAAATTAGCCCCAATCTCTTCAGGGTTGTATTGACTCTAATGTATAGACATAGCCAAGATGTTGAAACCGACTAAAAAGCATGTAGAACCTAGACAGACCTATGGGGTCACTCATTTGTATATTTTTAAATTAATTATTTGGAGGGGAAGGGGGAGCGTAATTCAACGACTATACACAAAATCAAGAGAGGACACTTCAAGCTTTATTTTGAGTGGGGGTTCATGAAAATCGGTCCACAAATAAAAAATTTGTGAGGCCATTACAAGTGAGTGCCCCCACTCAGTCTGATATGGGTTAAATGTAACGACATCCAACTATTAGAACAGCGATTTCAACCATTGGCTTTATTTTTGACTATTGGTTATTGTATTATTGTTAGTAGAATAATTTATAAATTTTCAACAGGAAATTTGTCTGCGACGGTGACAATGACTGCATCGATGGCTCAGATGAAGAAAACTGTTCATGCCAAGAAGATGAATTTCAGTGTAAAAACGGTAAATGCATTTTGAAGAACTGGCTTTGCGATGGAATCGACGATTGTTTAGATAACTCTGATGAAGATTTTGCTTACTGCTCTACAAACGGATGCCATAAAAGGGCATTTTCGTAAGTTATTACTTATTAATTTAATTTAAAATGGGGCTTTAGATGATTATTTATTTAGATGCTACAACAAAAAATGTATCCGTAAAAGCCTCCTCTGCAACGGAAACGACGATTGCGGTGATAAAACGGATGAGAAAGGAGAATATTGTTCAAAATGTCCTCCCAACACATTCAAATGTTCTTCGAATTCAAAATGTATTTCAAATGATTTGAGATGTAATGGAAAACCGAATTGTCACGATGAATCTGATGAAATGAATTGTGTTAAACCTGTCTGCGGGTTTGGGGCTTGCAGCCAGCATTGTCTGGAGAAGAAAGGGCATTATAATTGTAAATGCATGCCGGGGTATTTGAGAGGAATTCAAAAGAACGACACTTGTTTCGCTACAGAACAGTCAAATATTCTTTTAATTTCATCTGAATCGGATTTCAGGAGCTTGTACGACGGAACAAACGTGATGGGATTTTTGCAAACTTCTTCGCTTAAGATTGATCGATTTGACTATTCGGTCACTAAGCACAACATCACCCTATTTTGGATAGACACTTATGATAAGAGTGTGCAGAAAATCTGGATGGACACCTCGGTTAAAGATGACGACGCCAGAATGGAGCACAGGACTTATAAAAAGCGGGAAGTTGTACACGATAAAATTAAAACTTTGGACGGAAAACATTCTTCGGTCATCCTGAAAAACGCGAATATTCTTCCGTCTGCTATCGCCTGTGATTGGATTACAGAAAATGTTTACGTTATAAACAAGAAACAGAGCAATATTTTTGTAATGAATTTCAATGGGTCTGACGTTACGACAATTACGGCGACGGGTCAATATCCTCTCGATTTAACTTTGGATCCGGAAGGTCGAACGATGGTATGGTCCATCATGGAGGCAATAATGACGGCAAGCATGGATGGGGCGCAGAAGAAAAAGTTGATCTTCAAGAATATCGAATGGGCGACAGGACTAGCCATTGATCACCCTACAAAACGACTATATTGGGTGGACTACAGGAAGTCAACAATCGAAACCTGCTTACTTTCTACTGGAGGCGATCGTCACGTTATCAAAGAGCTTCACGACACGATGAAACCGAAAGTTCTAGACGTTTTTGAAGATACTTTATTCGTAGTTTTATACAATCAGGATATCATGAAGATCAACAAGTATGGTTTGGACAACGGAACGATCTTGTTCCAAGGTAATAAAGGATATAGATCTTCTGATGTTCAAATTGTACATCCGCTGAAGCAGAATAGGACGAGTAAGTGCAATAAAATATACAGTATTAATCTAAAAATACCTATTTGTAATAATTGATCAAAACGTACCTAAAACTGATCAAATTTGATCTAAAAGTTTTATTAAAGAAGTAATTCGATCCAAAACTATTTTAAAAAGACCTAATTAGGTCTAAGATTATTTTTAAAAAGTCTGACTTGATCCAAAAGCATTTCAAAAAGACCTAATATCACGCCTAATTAGACCTAAAATATCTGAAAAAGACGGAAAAAGATCTAAATTGATATAAAAGAATTTCAAAACAACCTAGTTTGACCTAAAAGTATGGTTAAAAAATTTCTCGTTGATCTAATAATATCTTTGAAATACCTAATTTAATCAAAAGTATAGGAAAACCCCCGAATTGGAATTAAAAATCTTTCTAAAAAGTCTGAATAGCAACTTCCATCAACCATTCGATCTCGAAGTATCTCAAGCCAATCAAATTTGATCAAAAAGTGTCCTCAAAAACCCTATCTACAAAAGATCTGAAATGAACTAAAAGTCCGTAAACTTCAACAGAGTTTTAATCGCGGTTAAATTATGAACTGCATTTTGACTCATTTTCTCGCATTTTCTACACATTGGCAGAAGGTGACAAAAGTAGATTTTACATTTAACCGAGTTTCAAACTGTGGACGTTAGAGAATTTAATTTAGAAGTTTGACAGACCTTTCAATTTTCTTAGAAATAGTATTTTAATCCAATAAAGATTAAACAAAAATTTATTATTTTCAGTCCAAAACCCATGCTCACTCTACCCCTGTGACACAAGCGCCGTCTGTTTACTTTCATCGGCAAATTCCAAAGGAAGAACGTGTCTCTGCGTGGACCATTTGAAAACGCCAATAAAAGATAAAAACGGTGATGTTTCCTCCTGTGAAGATGTTGCGAAATTGGAGAAAGATTGTAAACTTCCCTGCAATTATGGGCACTGTAAATATGTTGATGGTGTCGCCAAATGCATTTGTCCTGTGCAGTACGATGGATTATATTGCGACCACTACATATGCTCCGGCTACTGTTTGAACCAAGGAATGTGCTACATCGTTTACACTTCAGGAGACCCTGAATCTGTGAATGGATCCGGTAACGTTATTAGAAAATGTAGTTGCTCCTCTCCATGGACAGGGGATAGATGTGAAATGTCGTTGAACGAATGTACAAATTATTGCCATAATGGAGGAAATTGTACGCTATCTAAAAACGGAGAAAAAGAGTGCACTTGCGACGAAGGCTATACTGGAGACCAGTGTCAACATTGTTCGGATCTGAGGTGTGAGCATGATAGTATTTGCAGGAAAACATTAAGAGACACGAGCCAGTGCGATTGTAATGACGGCTATGCGGGCAAGAGTTGCGAGACGGACCTGTGCGAAAATTATTGTCGAAATGGAGGAAGGTGTTCAATTGACAAAGGTGCGCCAAAATGCGATTGTTTGGTGGGAACGTACGGGGAACAGTGCGAGAATAAACAGTGCAGGCATCTTTGTCAGAACGGTGGAACTTGTATGGCCGGACAAAATCCTTACTGTATTTGCAGACAGGCATTTGGAGGGCAGGATTGCTCGGAAGATTTGTGCAAATCTGCTTACAATAAACCTAGTTGTAAGTACCCTATTACAGTTCTTTATTTTAGAGAAGGAGTATGATGCAATATTTTTATTTAGATTGTGACCCTACAACAACTTCAACAGCCGCTCCTACCGCAGCCTCTGCTTGTGACAATTTCAAGTGCAGCAATGGTGGACGTTGTTTAGAAATTAAAAATAAGCCCGTGTGTAATTGTACGGTTCAATATAATGGTGACAATTGTTGGAATTACGTTGGACTCAACAATTCATGTTGGAATTATTGTAAAAATGACGGAATCTGTCGATTGAGCGAATACTATCAGCCAACTTGCATCTGCGTTGGCGAGTGGATGGGTCCGCAATGTACGAAACCTCCAAATTGCATTGAAGAATGTGGAGTTTGTCAGTTTGGAAGCTCAATCAACGAGTGCTTGTGAGTATAATTTTATTTTTATTCAAAGTGTAGCTTTGTCCTTTATTTATTTCTGTGGAATCGTTAGAATATTTTTAAATATGAAAAACAGTATGAAACGAAAACACTTCTTTGAAACCCAACGGTCTAATGAATTCTTTATCATAGGACAAATATTTTACAGAATATTTTACGCACTTCGGGTGTTCTAATGGCTACTCTATAGTGAAGTAGTCATTAGAGCACCCGAGAAATATCCTACACTATTTACTGTATTTACTATCTAAAAACGGTAATTGTGGGTGGAATTTAAAATTCTGAATCAAAAATATGTGACCTACCATACATACCGGTAGCTTGTGAAAGCAACGAGAATGTAAATTAAATTTTACCAACTTTTTGTTCAGAAATAAACTGCCCATACTCACAAAAGAACCGTAATTGCATTTTTATCAATTTTGAGTTATGATTATTTGCTTTATTTTTCTACGCTAATAAAAAATACCTAGTGGTTTGTTCTAGAAAAATACGAAAACAATACGAAGTAAAATTGCCGAATGTTAAAAAATACGTGCATTACAGCCGTATCTTTGATACATTGACNAATTGCATTTTTATCAATTTTGAGTTATGATTATTTGCTTTATTTTTCTACGCTAATAAAAAATACCTAGTGGTTTGTTCTAGAAAAATACGAAAACAATACGAAGTAAAATTGCCGAATGTTAAAAAATACGTGCATTACAGCCGTATCTTTGATACATTGACAATCCTTCAAACTAAACCAATAAAAGTTTTCTGAAATCGTTATTCCACATTTGAAAGCATGTTAGCAACTCATGTTTAATCATAATAAATTTTTATTTTTGAAATATTGTAATATAATTCATCACACATTTATTCCGGCAAATCTATCCAAAAAGATTTGTTGCTGTCATCGGCAACAGTTAAGCTGCATTTACTTTGATTTTGCTATTGCTTTTGCTTGTTTTTGTTTTTCATTTAGTTTCTTCACGTCGAATTTTTAAATTTATATTTCTCCACTTTTGAACAGGATTAATGCTCAAGCTTACCATTAATACATTAGTTTTTAGTGTGCGTAACGTTGAAATACATTATTTTCAACTAAAATTAGCTTTCAACGTGAAAAGATTCACTTTGCTATGATTTGACATTTCCCCTTCAGAAACCCGGCAATATTTCTGACATTTTGGGAATTTTGGTGGAAAAAGTAGCGATGGGTTTGCTGTTGCTATTGCTGATTTTGTTGAACTTATTAATTCCGACAATTCACAGTAAAACTTAATAAAACACCCATTGTCTCATTCGAAATTGATTAAAATTGCTTAAAAACATAATTTTCAATAACAAAATATGATAATTTCATACTTTTAAACACGAAAACAAATTTTCACATTATTGCTACTTTTTCCATTTGGGGAAACGAGCTTCGAGCCTGTTCGGGAAACGAGATTCAGGGAACCGAGCCCTGGGGCAAACGTAGAACTCCCATGTCTACCATATTTTGAAGTAAAATAGTCACTTTGTGCTTAACAAGATTGTGATTTACCATCAAAAGCCGTCGAGGTCTGGCCACAATTTTAGGAATCTTAAAAAAAATTCATAATAAAAAAAAATATTGTATAAATTCGTACTATTTGAAAAAAAAAATCTTTACAGGTGCGCCGACGGTACATTCAGCGTCTGTTTCCGTGAGGCTTCAAGCGATAATTTAGGAATTGACGATCGAGAACGAGAACGGCATATTTTAAATATAATGGCGATTATTTTGATTGTCATTATTTTAGTTATTGCGTTGTTTGGAGGTGCTATTTATATGTTGAAGTAAGCAATTTTAAAACTATTCTATTATGAGTATGAGTATAATAATACCATTTTTTAATTAGAAAACGAAGAATTGGACAACCATTTTTACACGCGAGGTTGACGGAGAATGTAGAAATGACAAACCCAATGTATTTAGGCGACGTCGACGAAGTGCCGTCATTTATTCATGAAGAAGATAAGGTAAAAAATTGTTACTATAATATTGAAATAAATAGAAACTGAACCATGCTGGTTTTAGGCGCATTTTGCAAATCCTGTATACGACTCAATGTACGCTGGAACAACAAATGACGTGACAGTTCCTGGCAACAGCATATCATTATCTTTAGCCCCCGAGGAGAAAAAGGGGCTGCTGCAACACACTCAAGACGATACAAATGCTCAAGATATATTATGATCCGAAATTATTTATAAATATTGAACAAGTTTAAAGAAACTACGACTAAAAAGTTAGGATAATTAATTAAATAATTTATTGAATTCTGTATAAAGTGACAAGGTATAAATTTTATCAACGTTTTTTTAAACGACGCGTTAGTATTTGAGTAAAAAGGTAGCTTATTTCGCAAATTGAATCTCTAGTCCACGTTGGTAGCTCAGCTTTTATTCAGTTTAAAAATAAAATGCTATTTTTTTAAGAAGAAAGAAACTGGCATAGTTATTTCTTTCCCAAAAAGTTAAAGGAAAAGCAATTTCAGCTAAGAGGACACCTGCGTTTAGTGTATTAAGGGCAAATTTCTGAAAATTTGAGATGAAAGAAATAATTATGCCAAGAAAAACGTTGAAATATGATTGTAAATATTCTTTTATATAAACTATGATTAAGAGAAAGCTTTAAATAAAAAATTGTTTTATAAATATAGAAAATAGATAAAAAGACACTTTTTCGATGAAAATAAAAATAAACGAAATAAAAAAAAACAGGAAGAAAAAAACTAAATGTTAACACGAATTTGTATAGCAGCTAAGACTATAGTAACCCTCTATGTGTCCTTCTAAAAGAATGTTTAAATCGAAATGCATGCCATAAATAAAAAAACTGGAAAATTTCCATCCATTTTGATAATAATTAAAAAAAAAATATTGTAAGTAGAAAAATGATGTTATAACTATAATTATTATTACTTTATCAAGAGTTGATTGTGCACAAAAATCAAAATAAACTCCCAATATAAAATAACTCCTACAATAAAATATGTAAGCTATATAGAGTGCCATTTTAAAGAGATTTATTTTTAACCTAGTGACGATAAAAACGATAAAAATAATACATCACTTTTTTATTAAATAGTTAGACCTCTATCCTATATCATCACATATTTTATATACATAGCTTCTCATAGGCCTGTGCCCATTATAGAGTGGATAACAGTGATCACAGTTGCCAAAAACAGTACTAGGTGGCGTGTATCTTCAACAGGATTACATGTAAACCAAGACGCAAACCAAAAACACATAAACCAAAACACTACACAGAATACCAGTTTTTGCTTTTGAAAAGAACCACGACTACAACTACGACATTGGTCCTTCAATTCACCAAATCATGCTTCTGGATATCTTGTATTCATTTGTTATGGTAACTGTGCTCACAGTTATCCACTTTATATTGGGCACAGGCCTATGAGAGGGAAACATACCTATTGAGAATGAATGTAAATTATTTGTAATTAAAACATTAATAATAATTGTCATATAAAAAGTAATAAAAATAAAGACTGTAATTTTTAAAATATTTTTTTTATATTATGAACACTCAGGAACACTGGGTAACACCTGAAAAAGCTCGCTATATTTTTGCCTCTGAATCAGCCAGACTTCAGTAAAATGCCCCTCGATTTATGGCAAAATTTAAAATTAATACGATTTCTATAGGTGTCCATCCAATTCTGGCCAAAAATAGTCTTCCAACATGGCACGATAGCGAACTCCATTGACTGCATTCGCATCGACGAAAAAAGCCTGCCTGTTGGGACGATTACTACTTCCGAAAATTGGAGTAAGCGCTCTTCAAGTTGCGACCACCGACTCAGAATTTCGGTAGTAAATTTTAATAACTTGCAAACGTTGCTCGTTCGTCAATTTGACCATGATAAAAATGTAAACCTTGATTGATGTTGTGACATAGACAGATCATTAAATAAAATTAAGAGTGCGTTCGTATTAAGATTCAAAATTGTTATGTCCGTATGGACAAACCCTTTACGTTCCCCATCAACAGATAGCGGACCTGAAATCGACTGGAAAGCGCACATGAATTTGAACATGGTCTTTTTTCTTATTTATGTCGATTTTGGTAGGAATTAAAATGATAAAAATAGTATTATGAACTATCTGTAATCTATTTTTATTGGTTGATCTATCATCATAATAAACGATAGGCCCCTAAATTCAAAGGGCAACACAATCTCTTGATGAACATTTGCACCAGAAACATCATTATAAATTCAAGTTTTTACATTGACCGTAAATGA
>JXPH01003317.1:2362-14860 GCA_001014845.1 Mochlonyx cinctipes | reverse complement strand
ACTCGCCTGGTCCCAATAGGGTACTTATAGGCCTTATTTATTATTATTATTATTAAAATCCCTGAAATTTGATGGCGATGTCAAAAAAACTGTCAAAAATGAGATTTAAGCTTAAGCAGTGACTCTAATGGTGCGTAGTATCGTATTGCTGGAACCCATATTCAAAGAGTTCAAGCTCCGACCGGGCAGGTGGTTTGTTAAAGAGGCGGTTTAATAAAATTAATACATCGTGGAAAACTTGGACAGTGTTTGACGTTGTTCCTGGTATAAAACAAGAGAGCATAAAGCCAAATTTACTAATAGTCTCCTGTCTTGCACGAAATAGCTTGAGTTTAATCGTAATCATGAAAATATCACTACAAAAGTATTCGGGTTTTTAAACTTTTACCCATGCCGAAATTTGAACTCAGGATCTGTTCCTTGTGGGGTGAGTGGTATTTTATTTATAAACAATTTGAGCCCTTTTATCGAACCACTAGTTCTTGAGATATTTCAAATTGACCGTTGTGCTCTCAGATTATTTTGTATGAAAAAAAACTCGGAAAATTGGAAAATCTTGAACTAGGTAAATTAGGACCATAAAAATTGGTATCTAGGGGTTTTTTGGGATGCTGAATCCAAACAATTTTTTACAACGCTTTATTTTTGCTTTATAAATTTATTCATCATTAAGATTGAGTTTTTCTTAAAATTGTATATATGAATATTTAAATATAATGTTGACAACATTTCTAAAATGTCAACTCCTGCTTCAGATGAAAAAAAACGGGGGAGTTTAAGGTTAAATGTACTCTCTACCTAAGATTTTGGCTTAAAATAACAAAGAAGAATAACTCGTGTTTTCAAGCATTTTTTTTTCTCAAGAAAGCAATTATACAGAGTTCCCGTGCATTTTGAGAACGAATTCAATTTGAATAAATTACAATTAATGTAGCGAAAAAATGTTGTTTGTTTTTTCCTACCAATATACAAAATTACATGGGCTGAACTAAAATGAGCATCAGTTTTAGGTGAATCCTGGAAAATTGGAGAATAATAACAGTGCCTTTTACTCTCACGAATCAGCATTATAGGATTCTTGAAGAACATTGTGAAGGATTCTATAGAACTTTCACTCGTATTTTAGAGACGGTTAAAAAGCGGTTAAGCTCATAATTTTCCAGCACCATACATCTACCGACAACCTTAGTCACGTTAATTCTTAACAGCAGAGATACTGGATAATCTCTTCGACATAAAAACCATTACCAAATCTTCCATCACATTTTTTTCCAGCAATTATAATGCATGGCTCTCACAATACAGGTCGGAGATTGCCTAGTTTTCTCAATTAGTCATGAAGAATTAAGCGCTAGCCTCGTCCTTATTTTAGCTTTTTGGAAAAGTTTGATGTTTGCGTAACCCACCAAAAACTTTATTTTGGGTCTAAGCAAAATTTTCAAAAATTCTGTGACCAATTGGTTTAAGGGGTGCTGCCGGGGTGTCAAGCTCCGGACCGATTTTTAGAAATATGTGGAAGTTCCTTGAAAAATTTGATAAAAATGTTAATGTTTTACGAGGAAATTTTGCATATTAATATATTTTACCCAAATTCAGGACAGTTATTTAAATAAAATACTTTTAGCTTCCTATCGATAGCAGCTTCCTAAAAATCGGAAGAAGTTTGAACGTATAAATCATTTTTGAAGTTACAACTTTTTACTAAAATAAAGTTTTACTAAGAATGTTGGAACTTTTGACAGGTGTTGAATTCATACAAAAATAGACCAAGACATTAAAGGTGACTATAAAAACGTAGGAAACCACAAAGTGGATTATGTAGCTTTTCATCATATTTATTCTACACCTTGTAATAGAAACTGGATTTAGACTTCGACAAAGATGATATGTGTAAATTTTGAAGAGGATTTTAAAAGTATTTACAGAGTTATCCAAGAAAGTCTGGTAATCGGAAGCACCAGAACTGGATGATATTATCCCAAATTTAGCATAGGAACTGTTCTTGGATACTTACCAAAAGCTTATATTCCAAATTTCAGCTCATTCCGATCACGGGAACTCAAGAATTCTAGAAGTGCCTGGTACTTAGGAGCTCCCCGATGTCCCAGGGTCAAACTTTTATAGGAACTGTTCTCGGATACTTACCAAAAGCTTATATTAAAAATCCTGGGGTCAAATTACCACAAGATGATGTTCCAAATTTGAGCTCATTTCGATCATTAGAACTCAAGATTTCTGGAAAATTCTGGTGAGTTTGTATGGGGGCCCCCTGACCCCATGTCCCGATTTTGACCATTAACGAACTCGTCCTTACTTTTGTTGAGAAAAGTCTCCACACAAAATTTCAGCCAAATCGGTTGAGAATTACGTGAGTTATCGAGGTCACAGACAGACAGACACACAAACAGACATTTTCATAATTTTCATAATTTTCATAATTTTTTTTACACGTTTCAGACCATTTGGAACAACTTTTTTTTATTTTGTTTTACTGAATTCAAAAACTTTTCATCTATTGAATGATAGTGATGAAAAGCTAAAACTATCTTAAAATTTGTGATTTTCATCAGAAAAAGAAAGCTAATTTTAGTTTTTCTTTATCGTTTATCGATAGAAAAGAAATAAATTGGAAATTTTTTTGCAATTTTAGCACTGAAACTAATTTTTCTCGTGAAAATTTAGTAACTTTTTGCTATACTCTATGGAAAGATCTATAAAAGAGCTTTCCGATGACATCACACTCAATGATTTCGTTTAAACAGATCTGTTTGAGATCGATCTCAATTTATAAAACGTAGAATATCAGTCACATTATTTTAACTTTTATAGTCGATAACTATTGCACAGTTTACTATAGGGCCATATACTCCATACAGTTTTTATTAGTTGTAGAAACTGGGGTTGGGGCATATAGCCGAAGGCCGTATGGTGGAACCAAAAGGGGCCAAATCCATAAGGCCGAATTTGTTTTTTCAAGTTTGGACATTTGGCCAAATCATAAAATATTTGGGCAATTTGGCCGAAATAAAAAAAAATACATTTATAACTTTTTTTTAATTAAAAACCCCACCCTTTTTTTAAAGAATTTTTTCAGTGATTAGGATACAGTAAAATTAATACTATTGCACACAAGGCACACTTTTTTGTTAAATTGATTATGAATTTCAGTTAAAGAAAGTTATTTCTGAAGATAACTAAAAAAACCCACATTATGAACCCTTTTTCCAGATCTTTTCGTGTGTATTTTTTTTCTATTTCGTCCATATGTCGCAAGATAATATTTTTTTCCTATTTCGGCCAAGTTTCCCAAATATTTTTTTTATGATTCGGCCAAATTTCCAAATAACTTTATTCTGTTCGGCCAAATGGGATTCAGCCATATGGCATTCGGCCAAGTGTAACAAAATCGTACAAACTAGAAGTCCAACATAATTTTCTACTACAAAATAGTATTTTCAGCAAAAAATTTCAAGAACCCTCTAAACCATCTTAAAACTGGTCCCTTGAGCTAGGAGCCCCAGTAGCACCTCTCAAACCTTCAACAATTGGTCTCAAAATTTTCAGAGGGTACCCCAACAAACTGTCCAAAACCTAAAATAAGGAACTATTGAGAACCCAAAGCAATATACCTTACCAAGAACGCAAAATGAATTTTATCGTCCCCGTTGGAACAGATCGGAACTGGGGAACCCAATCAATTGATAAACCACCTGTAAAAGAGCTATAGGAGCAATTTACAGAAAAGTGTTTCCCATTTACTAAAAACTGACGCTGCCCAGATTAATTTAATCCAAAATATATCTTTCTGCGTCTTTGAGCTAGTAAATTATTCGTAATCCTCATCAAGACTTTGAACTGACGGCGAATATTTTCTTCTAAAAGATAAACAAATTCACGTACCATAAGAAAATATAATTGGTTTTCCTCCTCTATGCTTCTTTTTCCCAACTTTGAAAAAATAAAATAAAAATACGATGTAAATATATACGAAACATAGGTACCGATTTTATGGCTTTTAAGTTCATGCATTTAAATTGGTTTCATTTTTCTTTTTTTCCCTCGTTTCTGTTTGAATGTCCCTTCAGGCTTTGTCAGTGGTTTTTGGCAGCAATAAAATAAACGAAGTGGTGATTTGATTTCATTTTCTGTACGCACCTTTCCCACAAACACAACACTTTTATTTATATCTAATACCTGCAGACATTACATCAAGCTCCCAATAATCTGTTTAACATTCAAATCTGACGTGAGTAATTGAAAAAACTGCTGCAAAATAATGGGAATGATTCGCTTATCGAACGAATGAACAAACAAACATCAATAAGATTTAGCATACAAATTTTTAATAATAGACATAAATCTTTGATTCCGAACATGTAGCATGATAAATAGCATAATCAACATTTCAGAGAAATCGAAAAAGCTCAAAGCTATTAGCAATGTACATAAAAAGTCAAAGCGAAAAGATAATGTCGTATTTCAGATAAGCCTCAAATAATAATAGGTGGCACGTGAAAGTCAAATGTGTCAACGCGTCAGATTTTTCATCTTTTTTACTTTGACTTCTAGAAATTAAAGTCATGCGTTTGGTCCACGAATGAAAATCGCCCAAATAAATTTTAAAACACGTTTTGGACCACATGGAATCATTTCCGACCAAAATTGGTTGGACGTCGTCTGTTACTCGGTTCGGCGATCCCGCGATCCCACGATCCGTAGACAGTTTTTTTGTCTCAAGAAAACTACTAGACCCTAGACGGTTTGTCCGATCGAGTTATTTTGTAGGAAGTATTCGTTTGATCCATTCATATGAGAGCCCAATCCGACAAAGGCTTCTGTGGGCTCACATACAAAAGTTTGTCATTATATCGAGAAAATCACTCTAAATCCGACATTTATGAATAAAATCTTTTGAAATTTTTGACAAAATTATTAATTGATACCCATTTTAAGCCTACCAATTTTTAGCCCAATCGGACAAAAGCTTCTGTGGGCTCCTAGAAAAAAGTTCTTCATTTTATCGATAAAAACGACATAAATAACACATTTATTAATGAAACTTTTGCCAAAACTATTACATTGTACCCGTTTTATGCCTACCAATTTTAGCCCATCATTGGCTTCTGTGCGCTCCCATACAAATTTGACATATTTATACCAAAAATGATTAATTTTTATAATAAAACGGAGTGTTATCAATAATCTAATCAGTACGGCCCCCCTAATGGCACCCCTTATTAGCCGGAGTGATGAGCGGAGACATAGAAAAAAGACTAAAAAAATAAAAGTCATGAAGCCGTATCGGCCTGGTTCCTTTTTGTTTCTCATCAGGAGAATACTTATGATTATGTTGAAACATTTTTTACTTAATATAAATAGAAGAGCGTTAGTCTTATCCTCATTTTGATTTCTTTCGTTAAGTCCAGGTCTGTCCCCTCAAAAAGTTTGAGTTACTGATATCCATAGGAAACTTTTCCGCACTAGGCGTTTTGAAATTTCCAAAATTTTCCGAATTGGGCCAGTAAACACGTGTTTTGATAGCTGTTATAAGCAAATTGAATGACTCCTTCGAAGGTTATGTATTGCTAAAAGACGACCATTACAGCTACACTAGAGATTATTATTATTATTTACTATAGAATATATAGTACTCGTGAAAAACTACCACATACCAAACAACCCATCGTTTGTTTTTGATGAAAATAGATCACATAGCCACCACAATGGAAGATAGATATATAACATTTTAAACTTTGTCGTTAATAGTTCTACTATAAAATGTATGGTACTCAAATTAGTTGACAGTCAAATTTAAAATAGTCGATTTTATTAAAAGAGTTCTAGATTTATCCATTTGTTAAGCAAAGTGGACCATTTCGATTCATGACACCATCATTATTAACTTTCTTAAATCATGTTTTTATAATCTTAGCATAAAATGTATGGTAAAATATTCAGATTTAAGGTAGAAAAATAGGCTTTTACTTTAATGAGCAAAGTAAACGGCTCCGATGTGCCCTGTGTCCATCACAAGAATATTAAGTTTATGTTCCTGAAGTATTTTAAGGTTGTACTACAAAATGTATGGTATATGAGATAATAGACGATCCTGCAGTTTTACATCAAAATTTCAGGTTCTTGGAAGATTTTTAGCAACTGTATGGTAATCGAGATAATTGACAAAATTTTTTAAAGAAGCTTCATTTAGGTATTTTTCAGGTTTTACTATAAAAAGTATGGTTCATGACATAATAGACGATCCACCAAGCGGTTTTATATCATTTTTGTATTTGAAGACAACAAAACACTTACAAATAATATTTTGTTACCTATTTCATTTTAACTATACAATATATGGTATTCGAGATAATTGAGAAACAAATTAAAGCTGATTTTGTTAACATTCATTTAGGGGTTTCCAGTTCTTGAGGAAACTTGGCCATTTTAAAAAGAATAAAAACATGATCCATGCTTTAAAGTTTTACAATAAAATGTATGGTAATCGAGAGTAGAAAAAATCAGAATTACCATTAAGTGTGGGTTCCAAATGCAACTTTTTAGATGTGTTAAAGTGTTCATTCTTATTTTCTTCAAGCCACTCTCATAATTTAGAATACCGTTTCTTATGCTAATTTTGGTTTATGAGACTTTCCTAAATAACAGCATGCAATAAGTCAATAAAATATAGGTTTAATGGGTTTTTGAAATTTGTAGATATCTGAACCGCATTCAAGACATCTGCAGAAGGGAAAGTAAAAAAGCTTACATTCATATGAACTCTTCAAAATGATTTGCATTATGCAGCAATCTGACAATTCTACAAAAAAAAATATCTGGAAAGTTGAAAATGAAAAAGCTTAATTTTATGTATCGCCGCGTAGTTCTACATAAAACATACGTTTATTGGCGTAAAAGAGAAAGAGAGATAGAGATAGGATGGAATGAAGATCAAAAGGATGCGAAAGCGTCTGGCGCATAGAAGTGTACACAGAAGAATGTATGCACAAAGTAAAAAAGTGCTCTTTGGTACACAAGATAGTAGCATAAAAAAGCATAAAAAGTTCAGATTTATTTATTTACATTCTCTGTCTGCTATTTCAGATTTATTATTGCATTATTCCAGCGATTTCACCGTTTTTGCTCATCTGAACGTTGTTCTGTTCCTATGCTTTCAGTATCAGTTTTTTTATCTTGTTAAATATTTACTTGCGAAAGAATGGAGCAAAATATTTAATCGTATCACATGATGTCGTGTACCATTTGATATATATTTTTTATTATTTTTTTCTTTGGAATAATAAAAACTAAACTGTCTGATATGTTGATTCAATTATGATATGAAAAGTCTGGAAAATATTTTCCTAGCACTGATGGTTATTTATATATAGTGACGCAAAATTAGTAAGGGATTTCAGTCCCAACATAGTACCATCCCATAAATTTAGGATATTTTTAAAATCAAACTAATTTATCCTGAATAATAGTTGTAGCCACTTTTAGGGGTTACTTTAGGCTTTCATCAATGATAATTTAAAACCATGGGGGAATAACTAAAAATTTCAATTTTTATGTCAACATAATGATATTATGAAAAGACATTTGGGCAAAATAAACTTGACCATCATGACAACTAGTGATTTTGATTTCAAAATGTAGTTTGAAAATACATTATTTTTTAATGATCTGTCATAGTGAGCATAACACACTCCATATATATCTTCTCTCTGGTTTAAACAGAATCATTGTAAAAGTTTCTCTCAAAAAAGGCAGTGAAAAAAAACCGTAAAAATAAATCACTAAATTTGTAACACGATCCTTTCCATCTTGTACCTCCTAAAGCATTGTATTGGATCTTATCCAATTGAAAGTGATGCTTCCTCTCTTAATCACATTCACTTTCAGTTGAAAAATCCCAAATCTCTTAAATACAAGAACTTATTGAGTCGTAAAATCTTTTATTTTGAATGAGGAGAGAAAATCCAATTTTATTACACAAAAAGGATATGTATTCAAAGTGAGTGATTTAGATTACGTCAAGATAAAATTATATTTAACTTCACAGAAATTATATCTGTCCATTTTCGAATAAGATTTAATCTAATACACTAAACGAACGGCTGACATGAAAGAACATAGAAAAATCATTCAGGGAAGCGTAACGTCATATCTTATCTATATCGAAACCCTTATCATTGTTGGATCCTTTTCCAGTTCAGTTCTTTCTATTTTATGTTAATTGTTCCAGCTTGAAACATAACCTCAATCCTTAGTCTAGGAGTTTTCAACTATAGTAAAAAGGGTTTATTTATTTGATTTAAGTTTTGTTCTAGAAGAAAATTAAATAAATCTTCAAATTTACACCTCTGTATTTTTGGGAAATATGGGAGGAGGTTGGTTTTTTTGGGGAGCTTTGAAGTAAAAATTCTTGGGAATTTAATATCTTTAAATTGATCATACCATCTTCTTCATACTATTGGTGATTTTGTATAGGGAAATTTTTTCAATTGTCTATTGGAATCCCTATAAAAAGTTGCCTTTGGGTTCCAATAGTAACCTGACTGTTTTTTATTTAAATGGCATTCAAACCCTGCGCAGCATTTCCAAAATACTCTGCTCTAGTACAAAAGTTTTAAGTAAATTTTGAAGCCAAACCAAAAGAATTGCCAACCAATTCCACAGTCCAATGGAATTCATAAAAAAGTGCTTTGACCTTTCAATCGTCCGCCGAACTGGTAAATTTAAGTTCATTCTTCTTGCTGACTTAGAAATCCTGATTTTCTCAATCAAATAATTTGGGGTCTTCATAAATAATAATAAGGCCTATATAGGTACCCTATTGGGACCAAGCGAGTCCTCATATTTCAGAGAACTTTCTAGGTATTTAGTGGACCTGCAGCTTATAGTGGATTGAAAACCACCGTAAATTTAATGGTTATCCTGATGAGTTCCAGTTAATTGAGCCCATCAAGTCGTGTTCAATTTTTATTGCAAGGAAACTGACTAACTTCACATACACACATATACCACCACAATCATAGGTTATATAGCTGTAGATGGCAGTTGGTGTATGCATATCTCACAGAATGACTTTACAGAAATAGAAATATAGAAATATTTAGAAATATTTTACTTTATAGAAATATTGATAATGCAGATTTATTACAAACTGAAAATCAACATTCCAACTCAACTGAACACAGTAGCTGCTACCGGGATCAAACCCGGAGCCTATTTTATGATAGGCTAGTAAGTATGCTAACCACTGAACCACCCGGTCGTCAATTTGGGGTCTTACTTTCAAAAATGCAGAGGATTTAACCTGACAGCGTCCAGACGTACCAGCACCGGAAACCAAGAGGTGTGAAAAATAAAAGGAAGGAAAGAAGATATAAGGAGTAGTAAAAGAAAAAGGAAAATTTAAACAGGAGTTTAAGGGGAAGCAGATACCAGCCCAGACGACAGAAGTGGCTGAAATCTTGGTTGAAAACCAAAATTGACTGGCACTATTTTAAATGCAAGAGACCGCGTGTGGCAAAACTCCAACTTCAAGCACTACTCCAATAAGCTAGGAGAAAATTGGTGAGTTTTTTGGTGTTCCTTTATTCCCTGGTTTATGGCCACCGTGATAGTGGACAAACCATGACACATTTTAATTTTCCCCCTACAGGTCCGACATGAACCCCCCAGTCTCGACCTTCCAGAGCAAGCTATATACGGAGACGGGAGCTGACCCTGAATGGAAGAACCAAAATTGAAACCGGGAAATAAGGTTCAGATTTTGTGATAGAGCAATAAAATATAATAACCAAAATCACTAAAACCTGGTATTTCATTTGTCCGACCCTTCGTCCCTGGAAATCCCGTTACAGTGGCGCCCAATGTGGGGCTCGAACTGACAACCTCCGAGATTGAGAGTCTCGTGCTCTTATCTAACCTTACAGAACTTTACTAAACCTCCGATAAGGTACCGTATTGACCACTTTTTTCCCCCTCGTTGTTAGGGGTATTTGAAGAGGAATTAAGATTTCGGTTGAAGACATAGCTTACGACTTCTTTTGTGTCTTAGACTTAAAAAATCTACTCTTTCAAAAAACAATATTTCTATGAAAAATATCAGAAAGCTTTTCCCCCTACTGTTACATTAATACATAACCTCAACAATATATCCATTATTAATGTCTTTTCCGTAATAACACTAATAGTTAATTTCATGCTACCATTTTCCTCAAAATTTATGGTTTGGTTATAATAGGTACCTACACCATTTTATTTTATTTTATTTTATAACAATCTAGGATCTAGATGAAAAATAACAAACATATAAACTAATATTACGAGCATTTTATCTGATATACTTATTATTGTAAACATAGTAATTATGGAGCTGTTGGGTATACATTAACATATCGTCGTTGTTGGTCGGTGAATATAAACTTGTTCTGCTTTAAGTTATATATGAAATTATTAGATCGTTACACCCTATTGTTTCGTTGAGGACAAGGTTGCATTGAAATATTCTCGGTAATCAAAAAGTAATTTGGAAACCCGATCCATGTTTTGGAGAAAAGATCTCAAAATAAAATAATATAAAGGATAGAAATGGAGATAAAGGAGGCTCAAGATGAAGATGGTTTAACTACTACTGCTGCAGTGGTGCTTACGTACTTCAAACATGAAACATATTTCAAACTACACTTGAATGTCAAAAGTGGTTTTCAAGTTTTGTTTCCTTCTTCTCCTTCACTTTGTGCACAGAGCACAGTTATAATGGTTAATGTTGGTAAAAGTGTCCTCAACCTCTTCATCTAGAAAAAGATGAAACAGAGGGGGCTGAAAATCACTCATTATTATCATAATCTTTTCCTGTTTTTACAGGAGAAGCATAATACATTCACAAAGTGTCGTTATCTATGGTTCTGCATCAAAGCTACAACTGAGTGCGATGTTTTCCCCATATTTTCCGATTAACGTCTTACGATGTTACTTCACATTGTGACCATGTGCCATGACAGTAGAGAGTAGAGTGGCGCTGACAGTATGTTTGCTGAAAAAAGTTCTATCTTATTAACATAATTTAGAAGAGATCCAAAAATCTGATTTCTTTTGATTTTGATTGCAACAACGAAAACTTGATCTTTTGCTGGAGCTGTTTTGGACTTGCGCTGCTTCGATAGATCAGAGATCACCTCTATTTACCACCAGTTCAATGCTAATACGCTGTCTGTGGACAAGCTAGCAACTGATTGACATGTTAAGCCAACGTATTGCATCACATAAGTAAAAAGTTACCTCTTGCAATCTTTGCGCCTTCTGATACTATTGCCAGCCCAGGAGCGCTATAAACAGCTATTTTCATGGAAGGAATGTGGTTATCATCATAGATGGAGACCTAAATAAGGGCTCATTGTGCCTAACTCCAATCTGATCGGAACAGAATATTGAAGATGAGAGAGCAGATTTCTGCACAGTATTGTGGACGTGCAGTTTATAGTGCTTTCTGAACCACCTCAATGCTTAATCTAGCGAGATACCTATTTGTTAGCAAATCAGCATTACTACAGACAACCTTCACGTTCTGTTTTTCACTACCGATAAATCCGCTAACCTTCTGCAATATGAACCAAGTTGAGTCAGTTGAAGGACAGTAAGATGAACATCTCTCATCACCCATTCTAGGCTGAAGAGGAACAAAAATTAGTAGAAATACACCGTATATTCACACCAGAAGCCACATCGGTGGTAGTGCTAGCTTTTCTCCCATCATATATATAGATAGGAAAGAAAAGCTTATGGCTGAAAGGCGAAAAAACACAAAACTGTCTTTTTGTCTATCTATCTGTCTGTCTGTTGGTCTGTCTGTCTGTCTGTTTGTCTGTCGGTCTGTCTGTCTGTATGTCTGTCTGTCTGTCTGTCGGTTCGATAACTCGCGTATTTCTGAATTTTTTTGTAAATGCTCTTCTGAACAAAAGTAAGGACGAGTTCGTTAATGGACCAAATCAAACGTCCAAAGAAATCTTGAATTCTAATGATCGAAATGAGCTCACATTTGGAACATAATTTTGTGGTAAGTATTCAAGAACAGTTCCTAAAAAACTTTACCCTGGGACATAGGAATTTGAGGGCTCCTATGTATCAGAAACTTCCAGAATTCTTGCGTTATAGTGATCGGAATGAGCTCAAATTTATAATATACGCTTTTGGCAAGTTTAATTTTGGTGTTTCAATCACCAATTTTCTTGGATAACTCTGTAAATACTTTTCCGATCCTCTTCAAAATTTGCACATATGATCTTTGTCCAAGTCTAAATCCAGTTCCGATAAAACAATTGATTTTCTATGTCTCCGCTCCTAACGTTGTTCCGACTAATAGGGGCTGCCATTAGGGGGGCCGTACTCATTATTGATGACGTTACGCTATTTTATTGTAAAAATTTATAATTTTTGGTATGAAAATGTCGACTTTGTATGGGAGCCCACAGAAGCCTTTGTCCGATTTGG
>JXPH01003306.1:0-13748 GCA_001014845.1 Mochlonyx cinctipes | reverse complement strand
ATAGGAAAGTTTGGGTACCAGTGCCCAAAATAAATACCTGCAGGCAAAATTTAAGCATAATTGGAAAAGCCGACTAACAGATATCAGATATGATTCTTAGGGGTTTAAAACGTGTTTTAAAGTTGATTTGGACGAATTTTTTTTTTGGACTAAGCTTTCGTTGAATTTTATACTACTGACTGATGGTTCAAATACCTACTCCAAAACTAGAAATTCGTTTTCTACATCCGAAACCAAAACATATTAAAGCTAAGTTTGATTTNTTGGACTAAGCTTTCGTTGAATTTTATACTACTGACTGATGGTTCAAATACCTACTCCAAAACTAGAAATTCGTTTTCTACATCCGAAACCAAAACATATTAAAGCTAAGTTTGATTTTTGGATGTTTTGAGAGATTTTTTGGATGTGTATATTTTCTCAGAAAAACATACTCTGACCTCTATTGAAGCATATCGGAATATATGAAATTCATAACTCACGTGTCAAGGAGTAATAAAATTATATACACAACTATTGCACATCCTTTTCAACATGTTAACCTTATATAAAATAAAATCAATAAAAAATCGACAGAGGGAAGAGCTTAAAAATAAAACAAATGTTAATTACTTGAAATGCAATAAATTACGAAGGATTTTTCGGTTTCCAATAACTTTTTTTTAAAGAACAACATCCAATTTTGATATGATAATATATTGAACAAGAAATAATCCTCTATAACATTCCTATTATGAATAAATTAACCAAATTGTACATTAAGACGTTATTTATGGATGATCAATGTTGCAGCTTATGGAAAGAATTTGGAGATTTTTTTTTCGGGGATTACTTTAACAACTTTCTGAAACTAAAATTGAAAGTTTTAATTTTATTTGATATAATAAATCGTATTTTAGCCTTAATTGAGAGAATTCTGAAGCAGTAGGAAGATCAGTGTGATTGAAATTAATGATGGTGATTGAAGTATTTTTGTTTGCAAAGTTTTATTAGTATTTTTTTTAATCTTAATGCATTTTATTATGTTTGGAACGAGACGGGGTAAAGATTTTTATGTTGTTTTTAGTTTGAGATAATTAAAAAGTCATTGATGAATTGGATCAATCGTTTGCCATAAATTAAGTATTTTACTCATAACACGTGTAATAATAATATAATAATAAGGCCTATAGGTACCCTATTGGGACCAGGCGAGTCCTCATATTTCAGAGAAATTTCTAGGAACCACCACGACTTTAATGGTTATGCTAATGAGTTACCAGCTCATTGAGCCCATCAAGTCATGTTCAGTTTTTATTGCAATTAAACTGACTAACCTGACATACACACATATACCATCACAATCATAGGTTTATTGTAGATGGTAGTTGGTGTATGCATATTCCACAGACTGACTGTACTGTGTTCTATTAATAGAAATATCGGCAATTCAGATTTATCACAAACTGAAAATCAATATTCTAATTCAATTAAACACAGAAGCAGCTACGGGAATCGAACCCAGAACCTAGTGGATGTGAGGCTAGCGTGCTAACCACTCAACCACCCGGTCGTCATAACACGTGTAGAAACGCTTAAAATACGATCTAAAAATTGATCAGCTCTTTCATAGCTCTTCAAACCACTTACACAAAATGGTAGTAAGGAATCGCTGAATGCATCATAGATATGCAGTAATCTCTGCAAAAAAATTATAAACGTTTACCGAAAACGTAGGAAACCACCGATTTCGAGATCATTCCGGTAACTAGAACTAACTGGAACATCCTGGTACCTAAGAGTCGTAAAGATCCCGATGTTCCAGCGTCAAACATTTTTAGGAACTATTCTTGGTTACATATCAAAAGCTCTTATTCTAAATTTGTCACTAGGATTCAAGAATTTTGGAAGTGAAGTTCCTGGTACACAGGAGTTCTCAGATCCTGATGTTCCAGGGACAAACTTATTTAGGAACTGTTCCTGAATACTTACCACAAGGTTATATTCCAAATTGGAATCATATCATATATCATATATTCCAATCATTAGAACTCAAGATTTCTGGAAAATCCTTATGATTTTATATGGGGGCCCGATTCAGCCTCATTCTTACTTTTATTAAGAAAAGCCTACACAAAATACTTCAGCTAAATTGAGAATTACGCGAATCATCGTGCTGACAAAGACTCACAGAAACACACGCACAGACGATCTTCGTTTTTCACGTTTCAGACCATAGAACAACTTTTCCCGAGGACCAAATTATGTTTCATTTTTACCGAATATCATAATCTTTTCTTTTCTATCGATAGATATGATGAGATAAAGAAAGCATAGCTAACAGGTAAAAATGTGTGGCATAAAGCCATAATGCGTTGCAAATTCTGAAAAATGTGTACATAATTTTTTAGAAAATTTGGTAATAATGGATGCCGTATTCTTAATTTTGTGTATTAAATTCTCCGTTTCTGGTCCAAATTTTAATAGTATTAATTTGTGTGGTAAAATTTGAAATTTTGTGTTCCAAAACACAATTTTTTTAGCACACATATTAAACTTTTTGGCACACATTTTTAACTTTTCGGCACACAGTTACATAATTTTGGCTTACAAGGTTCAAAATCTATGAAGCATGTAGCCATTGACTACACTTAAAGAAAAATTCACGCCGATAAATGTCGGATTTAGAGTGATTTTCTCGATAAAATGATTAACTTTTGTATGAGAGCTCACAGAAGCCTTTGTCCAATTAAAGTAATATTTAATAGGGCATAAAGTGGGTAACAAGTAAAAATTTTGGTCAAAATTTCAAAATATTTCATTGATAAATGTGTGATTGATATCGTTTTTATCGATAAAATGACAAACTTTTGCATGAGAGCCCACAGAAGCCTTTGCCGGATTGGGCTCTCATATAAAAGGATCACCGTTCCTTATCAAATGAATACTTTTTCTATATTTTCAGCTTGATCAGACAAACCGTCTAGGAGTTTTCTTGAGACAAAAAAAGTGTCAATACGGATCGTGGTTTCGTGGGATCGCGGGATCGCAGCGACTAACAGACGCAGACGTCCAATCAATTTTGGTCGCAAATGATTCCTAGAGGTCCAAAACGTGTTTTAAAATTTATTTGGGTGATTTTCATTTTTGGTCCAAACGTATGACTTTCACTTCTAGAAGTTAAAGTAAAATTAAGTAATAGTACCAAGTTTAGATTTTTAGCATTGATTTTTGTATCACATGATCAAGGCGTGACTTCGGTATTTGCTCATCGTAATTATGAGGTCAATTTTCTTCCGACGGAAGACTGGGTAGTCGACTCAGTCACTGGGTGGTGATCTGATGTTCTTCACTGGTACTGCCGAGGCTGTAATAGTACCAAGTTTAGATTAAAAACTACTTTGCATATCTGCTTTTAAATTTGTATCTACATCTACTTTTATCCTGAAAATCAATGAAAATATTATGATTAAAATATCTGTGGTAAGTAACTCAAATTAAATATCCAAAAATTCAGACCTCAAAATTTAAAATCTAATTTTCATCCACAGTTTTTTGTAATAGAAATACAATGAAACTGCCGCGGAAATATTTTCGACCTACATTGGAAACCCAAAAATTGGCTTGGCAAAACTATTATTCATCGAGTACTTTACAAAAATACAGTGAATAAATTCCAAATCACCATAATTGAATCAAATGCAAAAATGTTTTCTGTTGTGTGTTGTTGTGCCAAAGTTTGGTTCGAAATTCAGGATTTGGTGGGTGGCAAAATTAAATTTCCACCAACAAAACTAATTGAGTTTTAATTCAATTTGGGAGGAAAAACATTTTGTGAAATATTTTATATTATTGTTTATTATTTTTGGATGACAAACTATGTCTAGCCACCCAATTTTCCACTTAATTACTTTAAATTTAAGACTTTTCTTCATAAGTTATGTATAGCAGGGTGATTCAAATTCACATCAAGGTTTGAAATCCATACGGACGCTACGTCTTTCTCCCCTCGTAAAAGTTGCCACTAGGCGAGAAAAAATCTGATCTCAATCGGTTTAGCGTTATTGAAATCTTTGTGCAATTTTTCGGACCAAAATTTGGTATGAAGGCCTCCGTACAATGTCACTGCTTCTCTTTTCAGATATCTCGAGTTTTAAGTATTAAATTTGGAATATAAATTTATGGTCAGTACCCAAAGACAGTTCATAACAAAATTTTAATCCTGAAACTCAGTTTCTGGTCACTCCTCTCCTATGCATCAGGAATTTTTTAGAATCTTGGTTCCGAAGCTCAAATTTAGAACATAAGCTTTAAGTAGTGCCCCGGAATAGTTTCTAACGAAATTTAATCCAAGCACCTTGGAATCTGGTTACTTCTACGTACCATAAACATTCAGGCAACTCGGAGAGAGCTCAAATTTGCAATACATATGAGCTTTTGATAAGAATACTCAAAAAGAGCTCATGTCCTAAATTGCAGCTAGTATTATGCGTTCCTGTTGCTTCAAAATACAAAACTTTTTTTAAAAACTCTAAAGTAACTCCGAGTTTCCATGATAAAAAGTTCTGAAAATATAAAAAATAGTTATAATCCAATTTGTGTTTTTCTACGTTACAGTAAAATAATTTCTGACCCCAAAAACTTCACAAACCGTTGGACCCCAGATTTCAAATGACCACGAGGAGTTCTAAACTTAAACCAATTGAGCTAATTTTTTTACATAGTGGCTACTTTTAAATCACCCTAATATATAGGGGATGATATGGTAGGATATTATTTTCATTTACGAAATTATCGTTGAGTAAATGAAAATATCTTAATTTTATTATTTGATTAAGAACAACTTTTATACATGAGGATGTACTGAAGAAGAGACTCTTCTCCTCGTCTATTTCGATAACGAAATAAATTTCGGAAAAAAGCAAATTACTGAACTTTTCCTAATTTCATTATATTTCCATTTCTTCCAGAGCACTTGGAGCTTCTCAGAGTCAATTGAATAAAATTATCTCGTCTGTTTGATACTTGATAGACATTTTTTCTGGGGGAAGATTGTTGTTTGTTCACTTAATAATGCAGATTAATAGATTGGGATGGGTCCTTTTTCTAGTCACTTATTTTAGTAACTTGTTTCTTTTGTGTGGTAATATATGTAGTACAGTTCATATTATACAAGATGTCTTTAAAAGTAAATAGGACGTTTTCAAAATGAGGACAAAGACTTCTTATTATGGCAGAACTCATTGAGGTTATTCAAATTCAAAATAGCTGGTTACAGCGAGTTGTACGGTCAAGAAGTATGTCAAAAGAGTGTTTTAGGTTATCCAATGGTGATGCTGAACTGCCTCTAAGAGCATAGGTTATCACTAAAAAATCACCATCTCGTACGTTGGAGTGCCATTTGCTTCAAGTCATATATATTGTTAAACGAAGAGCTGTCACTTTGAACTGTCCAAGCATTAGCTTCCGCCAGCGCTGAGCAACGCCAGCNTCCGCCAAAGTTGAGCGACGCCAGGTGTTTTTCGGTCGTCCTCTTCTTCTGCTACTTTTTGGGTTGTACACAAGTGCTTCGTGACAAACTTCTTCGAGACTTTCCGTGAGAGTGCGTTCAATTTAACCAAATTTTCTTCTACGTATCTCAAGATTGATATCCGCCACAATTTTTCATTGGTAATACGACGTGGTCGAAAGATACGTAAGATTTTGCGAAGACAACGGTTATGTCCTCTGTAACGAGCCTGGTCTCACAACCATATAACAGTACAGACAGATTTTGCTACACTTGGCTAAATGCCATATGGCCGTAAGCCGTTTGGCGGAATGCTATATAGCTGAATCCTATTTGGTCGAATAGAAAAAAACTATTTGGGCCATTTGGCCGAATTAAGAAAACAATATTATCTTCCGACATTTGGACGAAATAAAAAAAAATTCATACAAAAAGGTCTATGAAAAAAGGTGCATTATGTAGAATAGTTTAATTATCGGTAAAAATAACTTTCTTTATCCCTTTCATAATCAATTTAAGGTATAAATCGTTGAATGTGTCGAGAACTTTACTTTCCTCGGCAGCAAGATTACAACTANGAAGGAAAGAAGGTTGGCTTGAAGATCAACGTCGAAAAGACAAAGTACCTCGCTATAAACAGAAATAGCGCCGGCGATTTCGAGATTGACGGTAAAATCGTCGAATGCGTCGAGAACTTTACTTACCTCGGCAGCAAGATTACAACAAATGGTGGTACCGACGAAGACGTTCAAAGCCGCATCAACACTGCGAGAGGAAGATTTTATGGGCTAAATAATATCTGGCGCTCAAGTCTCATATCAAGGAAACCAGNCTTGGAAAGTGACTGATTTAGTCAACAATAAAGTTCAGACATTTTCATCAATCGATGTCTGCGGCAAATCCTTCGGATAATATGGCCGCGAACGATTACTAACATAGAATTTTGGCAGCAATGTGGTATGACCAGCATGGAGATAGAAATCAGGCGACGCAAAATTGAATGGATCGTTCACGTGCTACGACGAGGTCCAACGGAACCCGGATCTATAGCAAAAGAAGCTTTGGAGTACTGTCCTCGGGAAGGAACTCGTTCCAGAGGCAGACCACGCCAAACTTGGCGCCGTTCCGTTAAGTCAGAGTTGAGTGTGCGCAATGATGAATCGGGTGACATTATAGCAACCGCTAGGAATTGAACGAGATGGAAAAATACTATCAACTGGCTGCGTCCCACAAGGGGCCATAGGCTTTAAGTAAGTCAGTAAGTAATCATATTAAGAAAAATGGAGCAATGTGTGCAATAATGTTAATTTTTCTATGTAGATTTCAGTTCTGGTGCTATAGATTGAGGATGATGAATGCACCACGCCCTTTTTTAAGCCTGGTTTCAACATCTTTAGCTGCACCACCGTCTTTGCTAACAATACTCCCCAGTTACTGGAATTGCGTTACTTGCTCTATGGGGTTTTTGGTGAGCATTAGCTCCACTAGCTTATGTGCTAGCTCACATTTATCGTCAGCAAAATCTAGTGACTCCAATCGCTCTCGCGGTATAAGGGGTTCCAAATGATTGATCAAGAATGCTTTTATGTTTATTCTATACAGCCCTGAGACAATATCTGAAGTTTGGAAAAACCAGCTCTCCACTCTCCTACTCCTACTGCTGCTATTGAAAAAATGCTAAACTTTAGACTTTACATATATAAATTGAAAAAGAAGTACGAGCATATGCTTGCAGATTATCCACCTTAAAATTTTAAAATTCTGCATCTAAAGATTATGGCTATGGTAAGATTTGTAGTTGACTAGTCAGAGAGCTGCCCTTGATTTTTGTAGCACATGATCAAGGCGTGTCTTCGGTAGTTACTGATCGTAATTATGAGGTCACTCACTGGGTAGTCGACTTAGTCACTGGGTGGTGATCTGATGTTCTTCACTGGTACTGCCGAGGCTGGAGTATTTTGTTTCAAATATCATCTAGATTATTTAAATAATCTTAGGATCTCATCTTTCTGTCGTTGAGGCAGATGTTTTGACTATTGTAGCTTGTGTAAATGATTGCATTGAGCTAGCCTACAATAACAAATGTATCGTCATTCCTTCAGATAGCCAAACGGATTTAAAAGCTTTTTTTCATTCACAATGCAATTAGCTTTGTTTAGGGAGTGTCGCAACTCTTTGAATGAAATCTCCTACCACAATCAGTTGACGATGCTGTAAGTCCCTGGTCGTTCAAATGTCGAGGGTAATGAAACTGCGGACTCCCTAGTTCGTTTTGGGGCATAAACTTTGCCTAACTCCTAAACCGGTTTTGGACATTTCTGGGAGATGTTTCTCTTCTAAAATAGATGAACGGTATGCCATGGAGCATCTGCTCTACTAGAAATCACTGTACACTTGTATGTATGCTAGGACTTACCATCCTATCCATAAGGTAAGGAATATAAATACAAAAGGCCCATCTTGAGGTCTAGGTGATAGACCACCTCATTTTGAAATCCATCCATCCAACCAGCTCAACTACTATATGTGAAAAACCACCATCATCTCCTCACTCGTTTCTTATCATTTCTATCATCTCGTAGAGAGTTAGGGTGTTTAACAAAACTAGGGTATTTAGAAAAGTTTGGCTTTGTTGTGTTGCACATCGACATTTGTCCGTATAGAAGCAATTCAAGAGGGTAAACACATGGTACATTACTAATTGATTTCAGGCATCACATTGTTAAATAAGCATCCAAAATCGTAACCAAACCTCCCCAGGTGACTAACCTGCAAATTATTGCATTAAATTAAATATTATTCGGAAATATGCATGTGCACAAAAACACGGTGCTAAAATGACTTATAATTAAATAAATAATAATTTTCACAAATAATAATACACATAATGTCATGTCGGTTCTCTGTATGTTGTTTGTGGAAACTCTCTGTCACATTATAATTACCATTGTGTATCCTTGCATTATATTGTAATGTAAAATAATATTACATTCAAAAGCCAGGGCTCGGGAGAGTTGTAAAAATTTTAGTTTGACTTGTTTGATGTGAAATGTTCATGACAAAACTCACTTTAAAATGGCTGAATATTTTATAACTTTTGCATCCTTTTTCCTTATTATTTTATAGAAAGCTGTTTTACAGATTGATGTTACATTACAAAACATCACGACGACAAGACAAAACATCAACGATGAAAGACACCTTTAACCCTTTCATTATTATTGTTATTATTATCGTTTTTTCTAAATTAACTATTTAAATTAATTGCACAATATTTTCCATTTCGTGTTCACTTAAAAGAGACAACCTTAAATTAAAACCTACCATTACATTACCCTTTTCTTATATACCTATTCCATAATACCAGCATGAACATTGTAATAATAATTAGTAATATGTCGTCTTTATAATATGCTTTGTGCTGTATGCAATGCAAAAGTGAGTGAGTCAAGAATTTAATAACATTCAGACATCGTATATATGCATAAAGAATAATGCCTGTAATTACCTTTAGTAATAATACGTTTAATCACATGCCTTGATGCTCTCGCTGATGTACCTGTGTGTCTTTTAAAAAATAAACCTGCTCCAGAGTTACTTTTAATATTTTATTACATTTCATTGCCCCGTGTAAGGCATTGTGCGAAAACTGAAAAATGTAAAGCGTTCAGTAAGTGTCTATGGAGACAATGAAAACAACCATCCCTTTTATTATAAAAATCCGAATCTAGAAATCCAATCGGGTTTTTTGATATCCAGAATCAACGGGTTGTGATATAATCCCAATTTGAAACCCGCAGAAAATCAAAACAGTTCAAGTAAAGTGTGTCTAGTCCCAACCCAAGGGCAGTACACCAACGCTTCTTTTGCTTTAGATCCGCATTTCGTTGGACCTCTTCGTAGCACATGGCCAATCCATCTAAGTTTGCGTTGCCAGTTCTGAATTTTCCTGGTGACTGATTCAGTCAATAGTAAAAGACTTCGAATTAGTCGAAGCTTGGAATTATTTAGCTATAAAGCCTGATTACTAGATTTGGTTTAGTATACGCTGAAAAATTTTGTACCAAAACCGAGAAAGTGAGTGGTGTTTCCAAAACTATCGGTTCCATTTTTGGGTTCGTTTGATCCAAAACTAGGTTCATTCAAGCCAGGAAATAGTTCGTTTTGAGCCAAGAATGAACACCGTTTACTTTCTCAGGGTTTGGTACAAAATAAACCATATTTGAGTTGATTTTTTTACGTCCTACCACTTACCACCATGCATTAATTGTTATCTTGTGACCAAGATAAGTAAATTTCTTGACGTAGTCGACAATTTTATTGTAAATTTCATAATTACCAGCGCTATTACTATTTACAGAGTGAGTTACTTCGTCTTTTCGACGTTGATCTTCAAGCCAACCTCCTTTCTTTCATTGAAAAGGGTTTTGGTTTTGCCTTCCTATTTCTTTCTTTTTGTGAAGTAGCATAACCAGGTCCAATCAGCCGTATTTCTCCACATTATGGCATGATTTTCAATATCACATGTTTTGGGCAGCACATCATCTAACACAACCAGTAAAAATAAAGGGGATATCAAGCATACTATTCAAACATCATTTTTCTATTCTTCTAGTGGCAAGTGAAGTTTCTAAAAGATTCCTTAATCAGATCAATAATCTTTACTGAAACTCCTCTATCGCTTAAAATTTTCCAAATTACGTCCTATTTCAGCAGATCAGAGGCTTTTTGAAGGCTAAGGAAAACAATGTATACACTTGATAAACTCCTCAATAATAACTGTGAGCAAGTTTGTGGTACTGTCAGTTCTCTTAAAAAAATTGTCTCAATCGCTGCGTCGATTCTTTTTCAATCTCCTAAATTTTACTGGGAATGCACTCCTGCACCTTACCAATTTACACTTCAATAAAAAACGTATATGAGTATCCCAAATTTAGCATTGGAACTGTACTTGGATACTTACGAAAAAGCTTATATTCCAAATTTCAGCTCATTCCGAACACTAGAACTCGATAATTCTGGATGTGGACGGTACTTAGAAGCCTTCAAATGTGGATTTTCCAGGATAAAACTTTTCTAGGAACTGTTCCTGGATACATACCAAAAGTTTATTTTTCAAATTTGAGCTCATTCCGATCACGGGAACTCAAGAATTCACGAAGTTCCTGGTACTTAGGAGCCCCTAGATCCCGATGTCCTAGGGTGAAATATTTTTAAGAACTGTTCTTAGATACCAAAAGCTTATATTCCCGGTTTGATTGAATTTTGTNGAGCCCCTAGATCCCGATGTCCTAGGGTGAAATATTTTTAAGAACTGTTCTTAGATACCAAAAGCTTATATTCCCGGTTTGATTGAATTTTGTTCACTTGAACTCGAGAATTCTGGAAGTTCTTGGTACACAGGAGCCGCCAGATCTTGATGTCCCGGGGTCAAATTTTATAGGAACTGTACTTGAGTTCTTATCACAAGATTATGTTCCAAATTTGAGAACATTTCGATCTTTATAATTCAAGACACCGAGGCCCCATTTGGCCCATTAACGAATTTGTCCTTACTTTTGTTGAGAGGTACATTACCTGATGAGTGTTATTCTGGAAACTGGAGAAAGTACCATTGATTCAACGGGGGATGCCAGATGAACAGTAGCGTAGCGTACTGGGGTATTTGCCGGAGGATTTAAACGACGAGCAGGTCGTTGTTTTGAATAATCCTGTGTTAATNCATTAACGAATTTGTCCTTACTTTTGTTGAGAGGTACATTACCTGATGAGTGTTATTCTGGAAACTGGAGAAAGTACCATTGATTCAACGGGGGATGCCAGATGAACACTAGCGTAGCGTAGTGGGGTATTTGCCGGAGGATTTAAACGATGAGCAGGTCGTTGATTTGAATAATCCTGTGTTCATCTGGTGGAAAATTGTTTGAGCTGATTGCCATAGTTAAGAGTACTGGTGGCACCAGTTTGAACTTACTGGTTGAAAAATAGCGTTCCGGTTGCTGAGTGTACTTTTCTTGTCATTATACTTTAGCCAGCTGCTTTTAATTTTATAAAGAACTGCTCCTAAGAACTAACTGCCCAAGATAAGTATTGCACGGGCTCAGTAATATTTTGAGTTTTCCACAAAATGTGCAGTCTAGAGCTGTAGGACAATCGATGACCAAGAATGAGTCTGTTTCAACTGAATGACTATTTTATTTCTAGTTAATAAATCTTCAGAGATAACACATGTTTAAAACTAAAATTCAATTTTGAATTGAAATTCGACATCAAAAAAGGCAAAGCAATAGAAAAAGTTCTTTGGAGGAATATGAAGTATTCAAAATATCACCCTCTTCTCAACAATATTGCATGCCAACATAATTAATTCACATTAAAATTATACTACATTTTCATACCGTATGCACAGAAGGTAGAAACAATGGATGTCACATGCTCGACGTCACACAATACTTATATTATATTCTTAGAAGCTTGAAGTACACTGAGTTGAGAGGTGCACAATAATTATCAAATGAAATAAGTGTTATAAAACTTCCTTTGATCTTTCAACACGTATCCTTTTTTCACTACGCCTGCCTCCTTCTCTCTCTTTCTCTCTCTCTTAGAGCTGCATTTTTTGCTGTATCAAAGCCTCGACACATAAAAATGAAAATACGTTTCGTTCAAGTGTGCTTATCTTTAGCATACTTACTTTGTGACACCTCTAAAAGCATTGGTACTTGATGAAAATTGCAGAGGAAATAATGTTGTAATCAAAGGATGCATTCAAAACCGAATACGCACACAAATGCAATGTGTTGCAATGCAATGCACCTGGAAATATAATATCGTGCATAGTGTTAAATGGATGTCATGCATGAACACTTTTATGAGCTTGAAAATTCTGGGTGAAAGATGATGATCTTATGTAGCACCAGAGAACAGAATGAAGAAGAAGTTGACGTTTGACGTTTAGAAAATACACAGACAAAGAATTCCTTTTTATTTCTCATCGTCCCTTCCCTGTAGAAAGTAAAATATTAGGGGGAGTAAACTAAAGGGGTTGGTTTGGAGGAAAATTACATTTTTTTATTGCAACATTATATTTTATTTTATAGTGAACATAAAATTGACCTTTTGTTCTCTTGTGATACTTGTTTACAGGTCGTTGGTCACTATAAAAATGTTGATTTGTTTGGCGTGCTGCAATACTTGCTCACGAAACTTCCACCCGTATCAACTTTTTATCTACAATAAAATTTATCAAATTGGTTGTTTAAGTATTATTGACCTATATTTGGAAGAAATATTGATAAGAATCTAACCTTAAATAATATAAAATTTTACAACTTCAATTTAAAAATAACATATGTTTTGCTTTCCTTGCGGAAAATAGAGTTTTGTACGTTTTTTCTTGAAAATGGTCTAAATTTTTCCAGTAACGATATATTTACTGGCTTCGAGCATCTAGCTTTTTAAATTTAAGTATAGGCCTGGGGCTGTTTTTGGACAAACATCTCGGAATTTACAAGTCACCCCCTAAAAAGTTTGATGTTTATGATGAGAAAGAAAATAAGATCAATTCTAAGCCTGATCATGGAAAGTTTAGGACGTGTTACGAAATTTGAAATGTCCCAGGAACTGGTTCAAGGCTCTTCAAAATGAAAATAATAAAAATAAATTTTCTTGGTTAAATTCAAGTTCATTTTTCTTCAATTTCAGAGTACTTTCTTAGTGGCATTTTGTGTGAACTTTAAAAAAAAATCACGAAGTCCTAGGATCAACTCGAAGGGCTCATTATTATGAAAAAATATGTACATTGATCAAAGATTTTATACTTTCTGGGATTTTAAGGATTGTTTTGAAATGTTTTGGCAATTTATGGGATTTTTAGGATTTTTTTGAGCTTTTTTTGGATGTTTGGGAGTTTTTGGCGAGGTTTTTGGGATTTACATTTGGTGGACTTTAAAGGACTTTTGTAACAGTTTGAGCTTTTCTTTCATTTTCTTATCATACAAGGATAGAAAAAATGTTTATGTAGTCAGTAAAACTTGAACAATTTTGGTTCCTCGCGAAAAGATGCTCCAAATGGTCTAAAAATGTCTGAGTCTGTCTGTCTGTCTGTCTATGTGTGTCTCTATGTCATCAATAAAAGTAAGGAAGAGTTTGTTAATAAGGCACGGAGTCTGGATCTCCTATACAAGCTCACCAGAATATTCCAGTTTTATTGGTTTGAATGAGCTCAAATTTATGCCTGTTTGTAGGCTCAGGTGGCAGA
>JXPH01003290.1:1317-13277 GCA_001014845.1 Mochlonyx cinctipes | reverse complement strand
CAGTTTTTATTGCAAGGAAACTGACTAACCTGACATACACACATATACCACCACAATCATAGGTTATATAACTGTAGATGGTAGTAAGTGTATGCATATTTCACAGACTGACTGTACTGTGTTCTATTTATAGAAATATCGACCATTCAGATATATCACAAACTGAAAATCAACAATCTAATTTAATAGAACACAGCAGTTTATACCGGGAATCGAACCCGGAACCTAGTGGATGTGAGGCTAGCGTGCTAACCACTGAACCACCCGGTCGTCTAAGCCTCATTATTATTATTATTATCATTATTCTCCTCACCTAATTTTGGAATTCAGCTATCTGTCCTCATGTGCGTTCTTTTAGAAACTCCGTTGATATTTATAGTAAAACTGAAGTTTAGCAGGAATAAAAATAACTTTTTATTATATCAATCAATTTTCTTTATTTGTACTCATTAAAATGTATCAAATTTTACACAAAAAACCAAAAAGCCTACATTATAACATAATTACAGTTTTTGAAAATTTAATGATTGTATTCCAAAGTTGCATGAATATCATTGACTTCGGTATAACCAAAAATAGTATTTATGATTTATGATTTTGCGGTGTAAATAATCGTATAGAAACAATAAAGTACTGAAATGTAATTTTTATTTTGAGAACAAAGTAAATTTAATTTCTAAGAAAAACTTTCGGGTCTAATAAAGTATATGGAGGTGAAGAATCAGTTGATAAGTGGAAATCTCCATGTATCCTAAAAATAAAAAATATTATTACTTGTAAACTCTAAAATTCAGGCTGAGCTTACTTAGCAGCGTATGGTCCCATGAGATCATCTTCATTTGAAGAACATTTTCCAGCTGAAAATGCTTCAGATGAGTCACATTTCCAGCCTCTAAACAAATTCATTGGATCAAAAGAGTACTGAAAAAGGTCAGTGGCATATTCATGGCTGCAAAGAAGTGTATCTGGAAGAGTAAAAAACGATTATAAAAATTTAGGAATAATAATTATGAAACATACCAGCACTAGTGCTTCCTGTATCGGCAGCAGTTTCTAAACACGTAGGTTGTGGGTTGACTCCTCCATTGGGGTAGAAATTTTCATGTCCCAAGGGGATAGTGGCCCCAAAATTAGCTTCAGTTGTGACAATTGTTTGAACGTATTTAGCATCTTCCGTGCTTAATCTATGAGATTCGTCTTGAACGATGGGGAACGTGAAAAACGGCCCCTCTGGATCCAATCCAAAGATTTCAGGGATCATTCCATTTAAAGCATGACCAGCGTATCCTGCAATATGTGCTCCCATACCAAGTCCAGCCAATGACACCAAGTCCGGACTTATCCCTATATCACTCAATCCGTTTATAAAGCTGGCCATGTAGTCTCCAACCTTAGGCGCATGAATTCTGGCTGAAATGTTGTACTGATAATGTGCCAACTTGCCCCAATCAACGATGCATGCGTTTATATCCATGAAACGTAAAGCAGATCTCATTGGTTCTACGATTTCATCCCAATAATAACTCCATTCATGGACAAAGAAAAACGTTTTTTTGTTAGCTGATAACTTGGCGGCCATATCACTTTTACTCAAAGCGACCTTTTCAAATTGCAAATTTTCTCTGTGAAAAAACGTGGATTATTTAGTTTTTTTTATTTATTGTATATTTTATGTAAGCCTGGATTTAAAAATATGGACAAAGATGATATGTGCAAATTTTGAAGAGAATCTAGTAAGTAATTAAAGATTTGTCTTTGGAAGTACGAGGAATGGATAAAATTATCCCAAATTCAGCATAGAAACTATTCGGCGCTTACCAAATGCTTATATTCCAAGTATAAGCTTATACCGATCACTAAAACTCAAGAACTATGAAAGTTATCTGAGGAATCTGATCCTGATGTCCCAGGGTCAAAATTTTTTAGGAACTGTATGTGGATACTTCTNGAATGGATAAAATTATCCCAAATTCAGCATAGAAACTATTCGGCGCTTACCAAATGCTTATATTCCAAGTATAAGCTTATACCGATCACTAAAACTCAAGAACTATGAAAGTTATCTGAGGAATCTGATCCTGATGTCCCAGGGTCAAAATTTTTTAGGAACTGTATGTGGATACTTCTCACAAGGTTGTGTTCCAAATTTGAGCTCATTTTGGTGATCAGAATCAAAGGTGTCTGAAAAAAACCTTGACCCTTTGAGCCATTAATGGACTCATTCACACTTTTTTTTAGAAAAGCCCCTACACAAAATTTTAGCTGCCTTCAAAATCAATGACAGATACTTCAATTTTTCACTCACTTCATATCTGATGCAAGAGCCTTAAAAATATTGATAGTTTTACATTTTGGTACACTTTTGCGCTAAATAAAAGCCTCCTCACCTGTGTATGCACCGGAAATTGACATGCTCAGAAATTGGAGTGTCGTCCACATCCTTATACATAGTGTAGCTGCTTCCATAATATGCCTGCACAAAATAGTTAATGGCTTCGTTCATCTCATCTTCCGTTTTATAAATTGACAAGTCAATTTGCGCTGATGCCTGTTTAAAATAGCATACACTCAAGGCACATGCTATGAACACTATTAACTTTACTCCCAACATTTTGATTTTTGTTCGATGGAACTTGCTTACATCCCGCTCTTTTTATACCAATTCAAATTCACGTGACCATAGTGTACGGATAATTTGTTTTGTAAGATAAGATTTCAAAATACATATTTTTGGAAGCATAAACAAAAATATTTTCAAATAGTTGTATATATTAATAAAGCTAATTTTGTATTTGGTTTTGTCAACAGAAACAAAGATTGGTTGTGAAAACAGGAAAATTGTTAATTTTATGTACACTATTATTGTTTGTTCTCCCAACAATAACATTTACTAATTTTATGACCAATGACAATGCAACTGCGTGAAAAAGCCTCGTTAGTTGGAAACCAATAACCGACCATATTATTAAGGCAAGATTTCGTACACAATCTGCTAATATGATGATAGTCCAATGTTCTGCGATCCTTTTGACAATGTTTTGTCAACCATTCCACACAGTAGTTGGAGGCACTCTGTTCTGACATAAATTTCAATCCATAAAATTCCGTAAGTACAACAAACTAGTCCAGTCTCGATTCTGAATACTCTCGCTTATCAAAACTCCGGTACAAACTTACAGGTACGTATAATCAAGATTTTGATTGAAGCGTCGTCAAGAGGGCTTCTAGAAAGTTCGTGTCTTGACAAAAGTTTTTAGTATTGCCAAGAGAAACATGGTTAAGCAGTTTTTAGATACGAGTTATTCCCCTAGTACCCTCTACCGGACCGATATGGCAACTACCTTAAGTTTGCTGGATGATATTGTAGAGTATTCGGGTCTTTAGCAACGTTGTTTGGTAGGCCAAACAGCTTACAAATATGGTTGTTTAAAATACCAGAATATACTATCACCTAGCGGACTGATATGGCAACTTCCTGGATGATATTCTAGCAAAAGATGTTTGCAAATCATTATTATTCTATAGAGTATGTTTTACGTTTATATATTCTAGCGCAGGAACAACTTTGCTGAAGACTTGAATACAATAAAATATCATTTATGCAAAATTAGGGTAGTTGCCATATTAGTCCGCTAGGTGGTAGAATATTCTGGTATTTCAAGTATCCATATTTGTAAGTTATTTGGTCTACCGAACAACTTTGATGAAGACACGAATGCTCTAGAATATCATGCACCAAAGTTAGGGTATATGCCATATCATGTCCTTGAGCAAAGTTACACGCTAAGAAAAAAGTACTGAGTGTTATCAATAGAATGAACGGATTGTTTAAAAGAAATAGAAGAAATGAAGAGAAAGTACTGATTAATCAATAGTTTACCTGCATTCTTGAGAAAAAGCGGAATTATTGATTTTTCCGTAAAGTGAGTTTATTGATTTTCATCTATAAAGGTAGTTTATATTTTGTGTCGACACCCATGTCGACTCGATGTCGACCCTATGTCGACTCGATATCGACTTCGTGTCGACTCGGTGTCGATATCATGTCGACTCGATGTCGACTCTATGTCAATATGTCGACACAAATCTTGACTTATCCTATAAAATGCGGTTTATGTATAAATCAGTAAGGGCTGTTTATACATAAATCCATAATTCCACTTTTTCTTCAAAATACATTAAGACTACTGATTAATCAGTACTTTTTTCTTAGAGTGTATATGCAGAATTTTGTATTCAGAATCTATATTGGACTGTAGAAATCATAATTAATCAACAGCCTTTGGCGTTCATCTCTCATCGATGTAAAAATTAGGTGAAGCGCCAACTTAAGGAAACCTCATCAATGGTTACTTTAGATAAAAGATGCATGCTTTTCAAGATGCGGCATGATTAAAATGCGAAGATCTCGTAGTACATAATCAATTCACCATTGAATTCGGAATTAGATATGACCTGTTATCTACTAGTTGGGACGATGAAAATACCTGTGAGGTGAATCAAGGTTAGATGAAAATAAAGACCTCTGACATTGACACCTGTGAGTATGTCTTAGGTCATCCAATCCTCAGTCATAAAAAGCGGACATCGAACAAAACTAAAAAGATCATTGAGGAGAGAAAGGCAATCAAAATTGCGATGCTCGTTATATCGTAGCCACAGGCATGATTTATGACATGACTTACAATTTGACAGCCCAAGAAAGAAATGCTAACGAATATACATATTCTAAACATCTCTAAAGAGCATGCGAGTCCGATAAAAAAATTCCTGCCTGTCGTGAAGGTTACAACGGGAACATCCGGCATACTGACGTTGAGAAACTGTATATCAACTATTTATTTACAAAATGACGAACCAGAGCAGCCCGTTAACAACCAGAAAAATCCAGCTCCAGCACTCGTGAGCATCGGTAACCGAAGTAATGTCAAGCCACCAGCAGCGTGCATATAGTTTGAAGCAAGTTTCACATAGAACAAGTGAGGAACCTCTTATAGGGCCCTTTTGATGTTTATTGCATTTTTATTAAACATGTTACCTTGCATACCAGTATAACCCCCTATGTACGAGTACGGCACTGCAAGCCACCTAGTAGAGTGAAGTTCGAAGGACTTTTATCTTGGAAAATGAAAAACTCATGGTGTTTATACTATCCCTCCAGAACTTCTCAAAACTAACCCAGACCTATCAACAGACATTCTTCATTCAATTTTATGTAATGTTTGAACAGAAACACGTTTTTGAGAGACTTGAAACAGGGTTTGATAACTAATACCCCATGGTATGGTATGTATGTGAGCGAGTCATAGTTACATAGTTACAGAGATATATCAAACAAAACAGGAATCTTACATACATTTTGGCAAGGTTTTGGTTTTAATGCCTCTTCTGTTATAGTAAAGTTGTGCGAGAAAATGTAGAAAGATCGAAATCAGGTGCTAAATAATTCTTTGCTAATAATAATACTGGCTTTATTTAAAAAAAAAACATTTCACCTTATATTAAACGTATGGAGGTAAAGCATTAGTTGTTAAGTAAAAGTTTCCTCTTTTTCTGAAATATTAAAAAAAATTGTAATAAGTGACATATTCGGAAACTCAAACTCAACTTACTTAGCAGAGTAAGGTCCCATGAGATCTTCTTCATTTGTGGTACAATCTTCAGCTAAAAATGCTGCAAATGAATCACATTTCCAGGCTGTAAACGAATTTCTTTCATCAAAAGCGTATTGTAAGAGGCTAGCAGCATATTGGGCGCTGCACAGGTATGTATCTGGACGAGTAATAAACTATAATAAAAATTCTAAAATGATAATTGTGAAATATACCAGCACTGGTGTTTCCTGCAGTAGCAGCAATATCAGTACACGAAGGTTGTGGGTTGATTCCACCATTGGGGTAAAAATTTCCGTGTCCCAAAGGTTCAAATAATCCTTGTGTAGTGATGATCGTTTGAACGTATTGAGCATCTTCTGAGCTCAATCTATGTTGTGCATCTTGAAGGACAGGGAAAGTGAAAAGCGGTCCTGCTGGGTCTAACCCATAAATTTCTGGTACCTTTCCATTCAAAGCTTGTCCAGCGTATCCTGCAATGTGCGCTCCCATACCGATTCCGGCCAGTGACACCATATCTAGAGTGATTCCAATAGCACTCAATCCGTTTATAAAATTAGCTGTTACATCCCCAATTTTGGGTGCTAAAACCCTGGCTGAAATATTGTACTCGTAACGTCCTAACTTTCCCCAACAACCAAGACAAACGTTAATATCCATGTAGTTTAAAGCAGCTCTGACTGGATCTGTCATTTCATCACAGTAATAACTCCAATCGTGGACATAGATGAACATTTTTTTGTTAGCTGCTAATTTAGTTCCGATATCACTCAAAACAACCTTCTGAAAGTCCATGCTCTCTCTGTAAAAAATATTAAAAATTGAAAATTTAATTTTAATTTTTCGTATTTTGTGACACAATCGAGAGAATTAAAAAAATTATTACACAGGATGTGTCACATTGTTTTCCCTTTCAAAATACCTTACCCACCTAGACCATCCTTTCCATTTGCCAAGAGCTCGAATTATTTTGATCTAGATTCTATTACAGATCAACACTTTGGATTTGATTGAAACAATCACTGGCTTGTCAGTCAAAAACTTCTTTCGAACAATATTTTTACTTTCGACGTTTCGTTGAGTATGTTATCTTCATCAGGACTATATATATTAAAAATAAAATTGTTCGAAAGATTTTTCGAATTAAAAGCGTTTTTGACTGTTTCAATCACCAATAGGAACTTTGAAAGCAACACTAACCTGTGGATGCAGTGAAAATTAACCCTCTGAGAAATTGGAGTGTAGTCCACATCTGTCTTCATTTTGTAGCTGTTTCCGATACGTGCCTCGCCGAGTTTGTTCATTTCCGTGTTCCACTCGTCTTCTGTTCTATGAATTGACAAGTCGATTTGTGCTGATGCCCTTTTAGAATAGCTTACGCACAGGGCACAAGCTAAGAACATAATTAACTTTACTCCCAACATTTTGATTTCTGTTTGATACAGTTAGCTGAAATACTTCTCTTTTTATACCAATCTCCTTTTAAGTCCACGTCACCATAGTTTGTTGTTGCGGAATGGTTAAAAATACTTTTCATAACTATTTAAATATTTTAGAAATTCGTTGAAATATTTTAGGAATTTGTTTTAGTTAAGATAAGATATCAAAATATGTTTTTGGGAACAATATTTGTAATAAGTTGTTTATTATTATTATTACAGTAGTATTTTAACAATTTTATTACTAACTAGTGTTCATACATTAATAGCGTTTTTCTATTTATTTATTTATTTACTAAAACTATCCACCCGTGATATATTTTATCCGAGGACACTGTGATATATATCCTCATATTTCAGAGAACTTTCTAGGTATTAGTGGACCTACAGCTTATAGTGGTTTCCAAACCACCACAACTTTAATGGTTATGCTAATGATTAACCTCTTCGATATGAACGTCATTCGAACGCCTTTTATCCCTTACTTAAGTTTTTGCAGCAAGTATATTTTGGATAGCAATGCTCTGACGATACATGTTGGAAATCACTTTACTCTATTACTCATTAATAATAGCGCTCACAAAGTAAGTTACCTTCTCGACAACGATGAAAAAACGCAAGATAATTTAATCGCCACAAGTCAGCAGTTATCCACCCGTACCCTTGTGGTTCATAGGCAGACGCTCTATCAAGCCACCAGGGTAGTCAAGGACACTGTAAAAATTGTTAAACAAACATCATTTGATTTAAATTCATTTACATCTTTAAGACCAAATTTAAAAAGAATTCTTGTTCATTCTTTGCTGAATACGAGTATTTATGTTGTACTAGTGTATAAACCCAACATTACGGACTTCCATTACGGACGCAAATAAATAGGGTGGACCTAGGCATAGGAAAGCTTTAAGTTGATATGATGTCACTGACACCTATTGCATGATAAAGTAGATTTACGAGTTTGTAATTTTGGGGCATCATCTGTTTCAGTTAAAAGATCTCCGGCCCAAAAAGGCTTGAAATAAAGTTCTTCAATCGTGAAAGCGCAAATAAGTTTCCACACTTTACATCGATCACGATTCATCGACGCACAAAATAACTTCCATTGAACTTTAGGTCAACCGACCTAAATTTGATAGATTTTACTGCAACAACAGTAACAAAATGATGCAAAATTTTGGCATTGTGGTCTGTCTGCTGAAGAAACCACAATTTTTGGTTTTTTACTCACAACTGAGTGTGTTTATATCTATAGAAAATAGAAAGTTTATGCAATCAGTTAAATTAAAACAATTTGGTCCTCGGGAAAAGTTTCTTCATTTGGCTCAAACTGGGGACACAAGCTTTTGTTAAGTACCCAAAAATAGTTCTTACTAAAATTTGATAATCATCGAAATGAGCTTAAATTTAAAACATAAGCTCGTAAAATTTTTAACTTTGAAAAATTTCAATTGAAAAATTTCAAATGAAAAATTTCAATGAAAAATACAACCCTACTTGTAGGCATTCAAGAACAGTTCCTAAATTAGCAGCCATGTTATCTGTACTCGGTGCTTCCGAATACTACACTTTCTTGAAAAGCTCTGAACTCAAGATTCTCTTCCTGGGGCACAAGGGAGATGAAATAAGATAATTAACGTTTCAAATTGTTAGTCTTTAATACTCAATAGTTGCAGTATTATACAGAATCGCTCCGTTACAGAGACTTTCCACGCTTGACTGTTGCCGGTTTACTATGAAGTGCAGAGGCTTGGGGGTGTCCACGTCGAATCTTTAAGTGGAGAAAAGGTTAAAATAATGATCGACTACCACAATCGTGGACTGCGCACTGGAGAACTTTACACCAAAAAAAGCTTACCAAACAGGCTGGGAAAAAGGTGGTTGGGACTGGCTCCTCTTCCTCGGTTCTTTTATTCAGTGTCTCCTGGCGCTGTCACTTCTTACTTTTTTTCTCTTTCTTGAGGTAAAAAAACTCCACGGAACCCCTTAACCTCAATATTCCTCCGTTTTCTCGCCAACATCACTCTCCAAACAACTTTTGTGAGGACTGCGCCATTAGTTGGGGGTTTTTTGTAGCCAGCACTGGGCTGGGAACCCCCAATCTAAAAAGTATCAAACAATTTGATTTGTAGAAAATAATCACTGTCGCGGTTAAATGGCTGATAGGTAATAGGTAATAAATTGTAACTTTATTTGTGAGAGATATTCTGGGCCCGATCAAAAAATTGTCCAAAAATTTTAACCTGAGGCCCAATAAAATATTTTAAATAGACATTTTGTTTAAATAAAAACAATGCAATGCATTTATCTGGGGCCCCAACCTCAAAAATTGATTTTAAATAATTAAAAATGGGCTATAGAATTCCGAAAAAGCCCCCTAAAAATATTAGGCCGGTGCCTCCAAATGCCGTAATATAACACTAATTTTGAGGCCTATCGGACAAAGGCTTCTGCGGGCTCCCATGCAAATTTTGCAATTTTATCGATAAAATCGTTATAAATTCAGACATTTATTAATTAAATCTTATAAAATTTCGGTCATAATTATTGATCCAATTCATCTCTACCAATATTGAGCCCAATCCCAAAAAAGCTTCTGTGGGTTCTCATACAAAAACTGGCCATTTTTTGATAAAAATGGTATAGTATTTATTAAAAAAAATCTTTTGAAATTTTTGCTTAGATTATTAAGTGGTGCCCTTATACATTTTTAACCCATACAAAAGTTCGCTATTTTATCTATTAAAGCCAAGATCATTTAAAGTCGTAGTGCCGTATTGGCCAGGTTCTTTTTATTTCCATTCAATTTCACTCGTTTATAAAAAATGACCGTAATAAAGTGTAATTTATTTTTGCGTGAATAATAATAATACTCGTTCATTTCTTCAAAAAATCCACCATAAGTTAAACGTATGGAACTACAGCAGTAGTTATTAAGTAAAAATTTCCTTGTTTCCTGAAATAATAAACAAAAACGTAACTTGCACATAGTTATTCTGAAATCCAAACACAATTTACCTAGCAGAGTAAGGCCCCATGAGATCTGCTTTATTAGTACTACAATCTTCAGCTAAAAATGATGCAAATGAATCACATTTGTCAGCTGTAAACAAATTCTTTGGATCGAAAGCAGACTGTAAGAGGCTAGCGGAATGTTGGTGGCTGCAAAGGTATGTAGCTGGACGAGTAATAAACTATTATAAAAAATCAGGAATAATAATTGAAAAATATACCTATACTGTCAGGGCCTGTAGTAGTAGCTAGGCCTGAACACACAGGTTGTGGGCTAATTCCTCCATCGGGGTAGAAATTTTCGTGTCCCAAGGGTTCTAACTCACCTTCTGTAGTGATGATCGTTTGAACGTATTGTGCATCGTCTGGGCTCAATCTATGTTGTGCATCTTGAAGGACAGGAAAAGTGAAAAAAGGCCCAGTTGGGTCCAGCCCATAAATTTCTCCCACACTTCCATTCAAAGCTTGACCAGCATATCCTGCAATGTGTGCTCCCATACCGATTCCAGCCAGCGATACTAAGTCTGGACCGATCCCGATATCACTCAATTCATTTATAAAACTGGCAACGTAGTCTCCAACCTTAGGTGCATGAACCCTGGCAGAAATGTTGTACTCGTAATGTGACAAGTTGATCCAGCAAACGAGACAAGCGTTGAAATCCATGTAGTGTGAAGCAGCTCTTAAAAGACGTATCAATTCATCACAATAATAACTCCAATCGTGGATAAAGAAGAACGTTTTTTTGTTAGCTGCTAATTTAGCTTCAATATCACTTTTTGTAAAAGCGACAATTTGAAATTGCTTTCTGTCTCTGTATAAAAAAAATAAAAAAAATAAAAAAAATAACAATCTTGGCTTACTTTCTATAACCACTGAAAAAAAATATCCCAAAAGCATGTAAAAGTATCCAAAAATCAAATTTAGATTTCACATGTTTTGAAACTTGATCAAGAAGATGAACTTCCAATTTTGAATAAGGTACTTGAACTAGAAGTTTCGGATGAAATTCAAGGAAAATAAAAAAAATGTATATGCTTTTTCAAGATAATTCCAATACATTCAAAATGGGTGGGAAAAACATGCAAAAATTCTTGTAAAAATAATCGAAAATGGTGGTAGAAATATCCGAAAATGCCTGTTAAAATATCTGAATATGGTGAAAAACTATCAGAATTTTTAAATATTTTTAGACAGAAGATGGAAAATATCAACTTCAACTTTTAACTGTGGATCTATTCACGAGCTCATTCCAAATTTCACGATAGACTTAATTCAAAAATTTCACTCACCTGTGGATGCAACGGAAGTTAACGTTCTCAGAAATTGGAGTGTCGTCCACATTTGTCAATAAGCTGTAGCCGTTGCCAATATGTCCCTCAGCAATTCTGTTCATAGCCGTGTTCAACTCATCTTCCATTTCATTAATTGACAAATCGATTTGAGCTGATGCCTGTTCAAAATAGCTCATGCACAGGGCACATTCCATGAACAGAATCAACTTTACTCCCAACATTTTGGTTTTTGTATGATGAAATTAGTTTAAATTCAGCTCTTTTTATACCAATCTACTTTATAACTCACGTCACCATAATTTGTTGTTCAGGGATGGTTAAAATAGTTCGCGTAATTTTTAATTAATGTTGAAATTCATTTACACGTTCTAGGAAATCGTTTAAGGTAAGATAAGATTTCAAGATATGTTTTCGGGAACAATATTTGTAATAAAGTTATATTTTTAAGTTTGTTATTTTTACTAACAAAAACTACGCAAGGTTTATTTAAAGAAAATTTAGCTGAAAGAAAATGTCCATCCTTGCGATTGAACGTTGTCGTGGAAGGTCTTTGAACCACGTTTTCCATGAAATCTAAAAAGTATAGCCCGAAATATAAAGGCCAT
>JXPH01003289.1:0-10021 GCA_001014845.1 Mochlonyx cinctipes | reverse complement strand
GATCTTGTTTTTGGCTCGATTTCTTGTTAGTATTCAACGAGATGGCTTGTTAATGGTAATCAGGATCTTATTAGGGATTTGTATGGAATTTTTATACCAGAATCCTGTTTACCACTAACAAGTCATCGGGATCTGAAAATTTTCCGATTATTCAGGAATTATAAATCAATGTCCCGAGTATCGGGTTACGATTCGGGAGTTTTTATGCAAATATCCCACATAGTTCGGGAGTGGTGTAGGCGCATGCGCACTATAATATTTTAATATTTTGAATGTGTTCATCATTTTCTAGCCGATGATCATATGCCTCCAAAGCACATACGTCAGAGCAATTNACCAGAATCCTGTTTACCACTAACAAGTCATCGGGATCTGAAAATTTTCCGATTATTCAGGAATTATAAATCAATGTCCCGAGTATCGGGTTACGATTCGGGAGTTTTTATGCAAATATCCCACATAGTTCGGGAGTGGTGTAGGCGCATGCGCACTATAATATTTTAATATTTTGAATGTGTTCATCATTTTCTAGCCGATGATCATATGCCTCCAAAGCACATACGTCAGAGCAATTGCTTTGAAAGCGAGAGATCACGAGTTCAAACCTCGGTATGGTCTATTCTGTTTTTAATAAAAAAAATCTAATTTTGAAATCTAACCGAGATATCCCGAATCTTGGGCTAATACCACAGCCCCGATTCAGAACCTAATACGCAACAGATGAAATATCAGGTCTTTCATACAATCTGTATGTCTATACCCTCGATAACTCATAATTCTCAACCGATTTGGCTGAAATTTTGTGTAGTGGCTTTTCTCAACAAAATACCTTTTTCGTTAATGGGCTAAATCTAGCCAAAGGGTCCTGGGGTCCCCAAACAAACTCATCAGGACTTTCCAGAAATCTTGAGTTCTAATCATCGGAATGAGCTCAAATTTGGAACATAATCATTTGGTAAGTATCCAATAAAAGTTCCTAAAAAAATTTGACTTGATACATATCGGGACCTGAGGGCCCCAATGTACAAGGAACTTCCAGAATTATTAATCTCTCGTGATCGGTATTAGTTCAAATTTGGATATTAAGCTTTTGGTAAGTATCCAATAATTGTTCCTAAACAAGTTTGACCCTCAAATACTGGGACCCTGGGCTGGGGCGCCTAGATATCAAGAACTTCCAGAATTCTCGAGTGTTAGTGAATGGAATGGGCTCAAATTGGGATTTTAAGCTTTTGGTAAGTACCCAAGAACAGTTCTTAAAAATATTTGACCCAAGACACCGGGATCTGGGAGCTCCTAGGTATCAGGAACTTCCAGAATTCTCGAGTTTTAGTGATTGCAATGGGCTCAAATTTGGAATATAAGCTTTTTTTGAAAAAAAGTTTGACCCTGGGACATTGGAATCTGGGGGCTCCTAGGTACCGACCACTGCCAGAATGCTCGAGTTTGGAATTTAAGCTTACTGCAAGAATCCAAGAACAGTTTCTGTGCTAAATTTGGGATAATATCATCTATTCCTGTTACTACCAATCTCCAAATTTTTTAGGATAACTCTGTAAATGCTTTTCTGATCCTCTTCAAAATTGCAAATATCATCTTTGTTGAAGTCTCAATCCAGTTCCTATCACAAAATATACAATAAATATGAAAGAAAAGCTACATAATCCACTTTGTAGTTTCCGTCATTTTCAATTTTTCGTTCATCCAAAAACCTATTATCCTAAAAAAAATCATTATCGTTGGTAAATTTTGGTTGAGTTTTCAGTCACTGCCCAAAATTTGCACACTTCCCCTAATAAAGTTAAGGTCAAGCACGATCAGTTGTGTATTTAAAGAAACAAGTTTTGCTTATCTTATAACGAGGAAAAAACCGTTTTTTAGTTAAAAAATCTTCGCTCTTTCAAATTCGTCATTGTTAATTTGTCCGTCATGAAGGCATCTGCAGTTTGTTTACGGTCGCTGGAATTTTTGATATTTTATTATTTAGTTTATGTTTGTAAGTTTAAATAGTTTTAAGCAGTTACTGATTATAAATGTGCGATGTGGGATTGAAAAAGTGGAAAAAAATTATGAATAAATTTATTTAAAAACCCGGTTATATCTGCAAAAAAATATGGGTTTTCCCCATGTTCCAGTTTAATATATAGTATTAGATCATTAATCGCTAATTTATTTTTGGAATCAAATCGACGACATCGAAGTGTTTGTTTTTCATTGAAATTTCAATTTAATCTTCGCTTATATTTATTAGAGGTCAATAGTGTCATAAATTTATGGTTCGCTATAATGAAACGAAGCATATTCACGTACAATGTGGTATAATTAATTAAGATTGAGCATTAGACAATAACGGTATCAATAGCAAACATAATGATGCGTAGTTTGTGGGCTAAACTGTAAGCTTCCGATTTCTATTCACCAAAAGCCTCGCTTAATTCCATGAGTTGCGATGCATTGGTTCAATAATGAATATAAAGAGAATAAGCAAATAGTCTAAAATTGAGAAGTGATTGTATAAACCATATGATTAATTGATTAATCAAGAATTACGAAGCAAACGATACGTAACCTAGTTCAGCCTCCCAGCAGAAGATTTCCGTCCAAGTTTTTGACCCACTCACCAGCTTTCTTTTTATGAGAAAAAAAGTGGACAAAAAATTTGAGCCCAATCGAAGAAGGTGTAGAAGGTGCTACTGGATCCGGTTGGAAAGTCCTCACACGCTCATTTTAGGGTGCTGTTTTTGTGGTAAAATTTACTGGGTTTTAAAAATATGCAGAACCACCGGATCATAAAAACGTAGGAAACCACCGGATCGTAAAAACGTAGGAAACCACAAGGGGGATTATATAGCTCTTTTTTTAGCTTTTCATCACTATCATTCAATGGATGAAAAGGTTATGGATTCAGTAAAACAAAAAAAAGTTGTTCCGAATGTTCTGAAACGTGTAAACAAAATTGAAATTTAAAAAAATGTCTGTGTGTGTGTCTGTCGGTCTCTCTGTCGTCGTCGTCTGTCTGTGTCCTTGATAACTCAGGTAATTCTCAACCGATATGGCTGAAATTTTGTGAGGAGGGTTTTCTCGACAAATGTAAGGATGACTTCGTTAATGGGCCAAATCGGGCCACGGAGTCAGGGGGCCCCTATACAAACTGGTATTATCGATTGCTAAAATTTCTTCATTCACACCTTCCGTTGTTTCAAAAACATCATTTTCCGATTCTAAATTCCGAACCGGAGCAGGTTTTGGGGTTTTAGCTGGAAAAAGGTTTGGTTAGAGCATCGAACGCATAAGCGTTAGAAAGAATGCCAATATGTCTGAGTAAGTCGGGTACAGCCTACGCTAAGGTATCACCAGAAAAATTTTTACACTTTTCCATTATAGTCGCAATTTGGTTAGCTCGTCTCCTATCATCTTGATAATTATTAAAATCTTGCTTAAGATTTTGAGAATAATGCTGTTGTAGTTGTTGACAGGGGCATTGATGACGATTTGAAATTATTTGCAGGTTGATCTTGTTTTAAATTTGATCCAAAACTGTTTGGGGGCATATAATTATTTTAGAGACAATTTTAATTTTGAACTCGATTATTGTTTTGGAGATTGTTCAAATATGTAAAATAAAAATAAATTCCGAACTTGAGCTCATTCCGATCATTAGAACCCGAGATTCATAGAAATTGCTGCTGCATAGAATGCAAATTATGTTAGGAACTGGTTTTTGGTATTCACCAAAAGCTTATGTTGACCATAAGAGTGCCTCGATCCCATGTCTCTAGGAAAAAATTTGGTCAGAAACTGTCCTTGGATACTTACTAGAAACTTGTGTTCCAAATTTCAACTCATTCCTATAATTGGAAACCAAGTTTTGTTGAAATTCCTAGTGCACCTGAGTTTTTAGATCCCGAGGTACCAGGATCAAATTTTGTTAGGAACTGTTTTTGATTTCTTACTAGCTTCAGCTCGTTCAGATCATCACAACCTGAATATCCTAGAAATTCCTGGTGGTTAGCATTTCCCAGATCTTGGGGTCCTATGACCAATTTTTGTTAGGAACTATTCTTGAGTAAGTTCTAAAAGCTTATGTTTCGAATTTGAGCTCATTCCGACCATTGGATTTCAAGAAATACCTTGTACATAGGCTGGAAACTCCTATGTATCCCGAGGCTTTAGGATCAAATTTTGTTAGGAACTGTTGTTTGGTACTTACCAAAGCTTTATTTTCCAAATTTGAGGTCATTCCAACTTTTGAGACTTGAGATATTCAAAAAAAACGACAATTGTCCATGAGGTGACCCTGTACCGGACCTGTTTATTTTTTCACTGAAGTGTCACCTGGATTGGGTTGGCCTCAATGAACAGTAATAGACAAAATTTTAAAACCAATAAATATCATGCTGGAACCTAAAAACCGTCTGGTGTCCCTCAGTTGTCTTTTTGTAAACCAATTATTAGGAGGGCTAAGCGGGATCAAATTTTAAAGGTCAGTTTTGGATCATGTAGTCAACACCCCAAGCTTTAATTAGAGGCCTATCGCCAGAAAATTGAACAAAAAGCACCAGACAACTGAGGAACCCCATTCAGTACGTTAAAAGTTAATAACATAAATCGAACGAGCAGTTTTGAAAATATTGAGATTCACAGTCAGAAAAGACAACTCAATGACCTCGGTGATTTATGCAAGTTCTTTGCACTCGGCCTCTCGACGTTTAATACAGTGGTTCTCCGAAAATATAACACTCACATCTATAAGTTGAGAATCTAAGATATTACATTAAAAAAGATTTTTCTATTCAGTTCAATGCACAGAAGCGGCTACAACCCAACGTTCGAACTATATAACAAAACTGCCCGCCTCGTTGTTCACAGTAACAAAACCTCCCCAACAAGATGATGAAAATGCATTAATGAAAAACCAAATTGCGCAACAACAACTGATTGCTGAATTGTTTGGAAGCGATCCAATACATTTTATGCAACTTAGTCAAGACAAAACAAAGTTTCCAACTGTTCCTGTTGTCGAGACGATGACTGCTAGTAACGTTCCAACTAACTCTGTGGAAAACACATTTCAAGGTCAAGGTGGGGAAAGCGATACAGATTTTGATTGGAGATTAGTTAAGGTAAAATATTTGAATTTTTTCAACAAAAACAAAATAACATTTTAAGGAATTTGTAGGAAGTTTTCGGAAGTGAAAAGTCGAACCTTCTAATTTCTCCATTTTCGATAAAACTGCTTTTAGTGCTTTTGTACGAAGGAACAAGAGCAGATTCACGCACAGCTCATGAATTGCAACAAGTTTTTAAGGGAAAAATTCCAAATGTTATGGAGGAGAGGAAAATGTTTAAAAGCTTTTTGGAATCAGAATTGGTAACTATTTTTTTAAATACTTATTTATAAATAATCAAAAAAAAAATATTCTAATGAACATAATCGTCCTTTTTGAAACATTATTTATTTTAGAATGTTTCAATGAATTTTATTGCCAAAATCAAATTATTTAATTTGTTAAACTTTTAGAAAAAAGACAAAGAGTACGAGTTGGACATTGGAACAAATATTTTTATCGACCTCAGCCACCAAGTGCAACCCGATTACAAAAACGTAATTCAGGAGGTTTATAATGCTGGAATTGAAGGAGTTAAATTTAGCGACACTTCAGTAACAGCCAACAGAATTAATTCTTGGTGCTTAAATGCTACTCGAGGACATATTAGAGACTTGGTTAAAGGAGACAGTATTAGAAACGCTGTCATGTTGATGACGAACGCGATTTATTTCAAAGGAATGTGGGTGACCGCTTTTCCAGAAGTTAATTCGAAATTCGCCCCGTTTTTTGTTTCAAACCAACAACGAGTTTCGGTTCCTTTCATGGCTCATACCGCCAATTTTCACTATGGAGAATCTGTGGCATTAAACTCGAAACTACTCAGATTACCATACAAAGGCAGTGACTTCTCAATGACGCTAGTCCTACCCGACATTGAGAGCAACATCGATTCATTGATGTACAAAATCGGAAAAGATCCCTCAATACTTGCAAAGGCTCAAAAAGAAATGAGCTTTGAGGAAGTTTTTGTAACCATCCCGAAATTTAAATTTGATTTCTCAACCAACATGAACGAAGCGATTAAAGCTTTAGGGATTCGAGATATTTTTACGAATCAAGCCTCGTTCCCATTGTTAACTAAAGGAAATGGAGAGTTGAAGGTGTCGAACGTTATTCAAAAAGCTGGAATTATCGTCAACGAGAAAGGGGCAGAAGCCTTCGCTGCTTCAGCCATCGAAATTGTAAATAGATTTAGCGGTCCCGACGAGTTGATCTTCAGGGCAAATCGGCCGTTCATATTCTTCATTGAAGATCGGGTTTCGGGAGTTTTACTGTTTGTTGGTAAAGTAAGAAACCCTCTGTTGTCGGGAAAATAATGCGAAAAATGTTACAATACATTTGGTATTGGAAAAATAAAGAAACTTTCATTATAAAAACAAATCAAAAGATTTTTTCATTTATGGATAGTGGCTTCATATTTTATTTGGTTCAAAATTGCCCTGGGCAGTTTCAAATTTACTTTAATCTAAAAATAAAAACTTTTGACAACATAAGAGAGTTGTAACCTAATCCCACTTTTGTCTACTAAGAATTATAAATTATTGAGCTTCTCGAATTGAAAACCAGCGTTTTTTTATTTTGAACAATGTGACCCTGAATTGACGAACAAACTTAGGGCTCTCACTCTTGGAAACATAAAAGTTGAACCGTTTTATTGTGGTGAATGAAACAAAACTCGTAGAAAACTACAAAGTAGATTATAGCTTTTCTTCTGTATTTCCATTTATCATGAGAACCAGACTTTAAATTGGAAAAAGATCATATGTGCAAATTTTGAAGAAGGTCAGATGAATATCTGTAGAGGTTTCCAAGATAGCCTGGTATTTGGAAGAGAAACGGATGGTATTAGCTGTAATTTAGGATAGGAACTTGGGATGGATGGATGGATTATCAGCTAATTCCGAGGAAAGGATGAAGTTATCATCTCATGCATGGAGGCCTCAATTCGTGTCCATTATGCCTAGCTCCCAATTGATGGACTACGTAGAAAGATAGGTTAGTTGATAGGGAAATTGGAAATGAAAGTGCAGGTTTGTGCACGGTATTCTAGATCTACTGGGCTCAGAAGACCGCAACGGGTCATGTATTGTATTACCAGTTCGTTAGCAAATCTGGTATTTCTACAAAGGTGATGGCTTTCACGTTTTGATGCAAGGAAATTGACCAACCTTTTGAGACATCAACTCCATATACAAAAGCCTTCTATCCGGTAGTTATATCACATATGGTTGTGTGTACCTCAAGTGCTTATATTGATAGCACGACTTTGTCGTTACATGTCGGAAATCTTTACACTTCTCAACTAATTATGAACAATTGAGCTCAACAAAGCAATTTACCATTTTGACAACGCCGAAAAAACACAAAACAATTTCATCATTTCAAGTGGGATTTAAACCTGTGCCTTCTGGATTGATAAGCAAAAACTCTACCAATAAAGCCATCAAGTACTTAGCAAAAGTTCCATATTTGAGCGTATACCTATCATTAGAATAAAAGACTCATGAAAAAGCCTAGTGCATAGTACAGACCAGATTCCAAGTTCCCAGGCTCATTTTTTGCTAGATTTTGTTCTTGCGAATCAACTAACCAATAGTTTGTATTAAAAATTTGAGCTTATTCCGATTATTATACCTCGATATAAAGAGCTAGTGTGTTTGTATGAGGCCCCCAGACCTCGTGGGCCAATTTATCCGAACTAATTCTTGTTTTTTCCAAAAACCCTGCATACGAGCCTGACAGGTCCCTAAAATTTAGGGGTTAGGATCGATAGAAGACATGCACAAACCGTTGTTTGTGTTCGCATTATTATTTCTATCTTATTATAATGCTTGTCCTTGTACAGATTGGATGTTTGCTTATGATTATTATGTTTTTGTCAGCGCTAAACATATTTTTTATAATTTAATTAATTAAAATTATTTATTTTTTCGGGGTCTTAACGCAGCAAACATTGAATGGTCCTATCGTTTTTTTCAGCAATAATTTATTTTTTACATGGATGCGGATGTGCAGCACAGTGGTGCAGCATAGCGGAGCAGCACAGCGGAGCAGCACAGCGGAGCAGCATAGTGCAGCAGCATAGCGGAGCAGCATAGCGGAGCAGCATAGCGGAGCAGCATAGCGGATCAGCAATCGGAGCAGCATAGTGGAGAAGCACAGCGGAGCAGCATGACGTAATCGGTGACGTACCAGGTGGCGTCAAACCCGTCAAAACATACTACTGCATGGGAAACATTATATTATACTGAGTCAAAATCAAGGGACTTGAAGATCAACTCCTAGAACGGGATTGAGATTTGAAATTTTCGCCCCTTAAAGGTCGCTGTCGTGATTGATAAAATTATATTCACTATCGACCCAAGATGTCTGGTCTTACCTCAGACATGCTCTACATGATATTGACTAATTGGAGTGAGTTGAAAATATGCTTTCCGACCTATCCTTATTAGCCCAAAGGCCAGCCAAATAGAGCTTTGGTACTCAAAACATAAATATTGACACATTAAAAGCGTTGGAAAACATAAACACATAATTTCATACATAAATTTGTATTGTATACAAGTTAGCTGAAGTTAAATTTTTTTCATATAATAAAAATTTTGATGACGCGTTACGTCCCAACGCTGTATATGCGTTCTTATAAACTCTTCTTTGATCGTTATTGCCCGACTCTATGTGTTATACATATATGTAGTTTTTGAGTTATGATTTTTCAAAAACAAGTCAATTTTTTCAACACGAACAAAATAATTGGAAATGCCCCTGATCATCATTCTGGGAAAATCCAATCAATTATAGAGGAATTTCCAATGAATCAGCGAATTTCAGTACATTTCGAATTCCAATGAATTTCCAATAGATTTAATTTTCAATTCAATAATTTGTAATGAATTTCGTGGGATTGATCATGAGTCCATTAAAAAGGGACTGATAACTTCAAGGCAATAGTTGATGGACAAATTGGGGGAAAGTACAAACGATTCGAGCACGCTTAAACCTCAGTCTGAAATTCCAATTAAATTCATTGTGCATATACACAATTCATTCATTGTAAATTTGACATTCAATTAAATCCATTTCACATCCAATGAAGTTCGTCAAAATAATTGAAAATCCAATTAAATTTATTGATTTTTTTCAAAATCGTGATGAATTGACTGCCCAATTAATTTGTCCTGTGATTCTTGTTTTTGATATATTTTAAATTCTATTATATTTTTTCCAGAATTTCAGATGTTTTTGGACTCAGAGGACAAATCTACATCAAAATTTGACATCCGTATTTCACTATGTTTCTATTTCTTCAGAAATTGGAAATGAATTTTTCAAAATTTATTGAAAATTATCATAATCATGATTTTGGGAAAATCCAATGAAGGATATCCATTATCCAATGAACCGATTTACGCGTGCAGAAAAACATTTTGAAAAATAAGAATTTCTCATAACTGATGACTGGAAACTATTGTGCCAGTGCTGAGGACTGCAAATTGCCAGACGACAGGAAAATTTATTTAAATACAATCAAAAGAATCATAAATAAAATTCTTGCCTTGACCGAGACTCGAACACAAGATCTCTCCCACACGAAGCTAGCTCGCTAACGATGTGCACTTAACACACTTAACAACGGGAACTTTATTCGGGTCGATATCTGAAAATTTCTCGATATTCGAGAATTTTAAATCAATGTCCCGAATATCGGGTTACAACTCGGGAATTTTTAAGCAAATACCTCGAATAATAAAATTCTCCCGAATAAATTCGGGAACTGCGTATGCGCATGCGGAATATAATATTTTAATATTTTGAATTTGTTTCATAGCACATGCGTCAGAGCAGTAGCTATGGAGGTGTTGGGACATATGGCCGAAGTCCAGATGGCCGAAGGCCGTTTGGCCGAACCC
>JXPH01003284.1:2255-14709 GCA_001014845.1 Mochlonyx cinctipes | reverse complement strand
TAGAAATCACAATAAATAATATTTTCACGTTCAATTATAAACAATTTTCAAGAAATCTAAGCTAAAAATTTTTGGGCGTGGTCGGCATCTTACTGTATATTGTATTTCTTGATCAGGATTTTGTATTAATTTAAAACCCTAATCAAGAAAAACAATACTGCGAAACGTTGGTGACAAAATAATAACACATCATATAGATTTGATATTGTGTACACAGAAGAAAACGAAATTCACCTAGTTTTACAATTAAAATTGCCTTTATATAAGCGTACAATAAATAGTTCGCCTAAATATAGACTTTATTCTTATAATTAGGGGTAAATTTATCTGTAAATCGGTGTATCTACAATAGCCGATGTAAGGTAAATTTGTCCGTATTTTTTACTGTGTGTAGTTACTTTTTCCAGCTATACAGCAGGTAGACAAAATGTACCGTAAACATAAAATTTTTTATTCACTGACTGACTGTACTGTGTTCTAATTATAGAAATATCGATAATGCAGATTTATTACACACTGAAATCAACATTCCAAATCAATTGAACACAGCAACATCCACTGGGAATCGAGCTTAGGACCTAGTGGATGTGAGGCTCTAAAGGCCTATAGTACCCTATTGGGACCAGACAAGTCCTCATATTTCAGAGAACTTTTTAGGTATTAATGGACCTACAGCTTATAGAGGATTCCGAAACACCACAACTTTAATGGTTATGCTAATGAGTTACCAGTACCAGTTCATTGAGCCCATCAAATTGTGTTAAATTTATACTGCAAGGAAACCGACTAACTATATGAAAGTTGGTGCAGCAAGTATATTTGTCCTACAACACAAAGCAACCTATACTTTCTCGACAACGATAAAAAAACGCAAAGATAGTTCCATCATCACCGGTCGGACTTGAACCCGTACCCTTGTGGTTGATAGGCTAAAGCTCTAACGATTAAGTCACCTTGGCAGTTGGTTGTTTCTCTCAACCTAGCCAATAAACAAGCTTTTCCTCAGTGAATGGAGAACCTATTGTTAGTTGTTGTTCAACATACACCGTATATATGTGCTATACTCAAATGTAATTACAGACAAAAGCTCAGTCGACCACTGCTGATCGTACTAATAATGAAAGTAATTTGACTTCACAATTCCTCATAAGTAGAAATCAACATTCAGTCTACATTACATCCTAATTTTATTAAGCCGTCCACTCTCTAGAGTGAAAAATAAAAAAGGAAAAATTATAAGTATATATAATGTACATTAAATGTATTAAATCTTTTGTATGCTGGATGAAAATTGGCTAGTGGAATGGAGCATGGAAAATGGAAGAAAATAAAGGAAGAGAAAAATGCAATAAACCCAGTGAGCAAATATACCTATATTGAATCCTCTGAAAACAAAATTCATCGCTAATCAAACTTTTAAAACATTTTGAAAGCTCTAACTTAATGTCTTGTATAATACTCTGACTTGTATTCTACACACAGAAAATATAGTCTGGCGATACAGCTTACGGTTCGCCCGTAGAGCATGTTGAACGGATAATGAGTACTGGCGATGCCTGTAAGGATCTTTTGAAACTTTTATTACTGATTTTTTATTTATATTTACGGAATACTTTAATACAATTTACCATTTTTTTCCATAAATTTAACTGAATTTTTTATTTAATTTGACGACCGGGTGGTTGAGTGGTTGGCACGCTAGCCTCACATCCACTAGGTTCCGGGTTCGATTCCCGTAGATGCTACTGTGTTTAATTGAATTAGAATATTGATTTTCAGTTTGTAATAAATCTGCATTATCGATATTTCTATAAATAGAACACAGTAAAGTCTGTCTATGAAATATGCATACACCAACTACGATCTACAGTTATATAACCTATGATCGTGGTGGTATATGTGTGTATGTCAGGTTAGTCAGTTTCCTTGCATTAAAAACTGAACATGACTTGATGGGCTCAATGAGCTGGTAACTCATTAGCTTAATAATTAAAGTTGTGGTGGTTCGGAATCCACTATATGCTATAGGTCCACTAATACCTAGAAAGTGCTCTGAAATATGAGGACTTGCCTGGTCCCAATAGGGGACCAGGGCCAGGCCTTATTAGTATTATTTTATTTTATTTGGGCCAAAATTAAGAGAAATTAATTGACTCAGAAAATTCCGTTAAATTTACAGGACGATTCCTTAAATTTGACTGAATTTTTCTATAAATTTAACTGAATTTTTTAATTATTCTTTTGTATCTTTGAAAGTATTACTTTGACAAATACTTGACCATAATATTTCGTTTGCAATTTTTAATGGAACAAATCAGTAAAAATTACTATATAATTCAGTCAAATTTATGGAATCGATCAGTAAATTTATCAACATTTTCTGGTCTTAGCCCAAATCAACTGAAAAATTCAGTAAAATTTAAGGAAAAAATCGGAAATTGTATTAAAACATGCCTTAACTATAAATGAAAAATCAGTAATAATAAGCTTCTAACTATCGTCACCTCTTGAGAGTTTCTGAAAAACGGTTTATGTCTCCAATGTGCCCGGGCTTATGTCAAAATTGACTGACTCGTCTAGTTCGTAACAAATGTGGAGCGTTCAGTTATGTTATTACTAAAAAATCTTGCAGATTTTTGTCTTTTAACCAAATCAGTAAAATTAACTAGAACTAACTGTGAAGTTAAGCGTGTTACTCACTAGTGCACAAGTTAAATTGAAGGGTGTCGTCAAATTGACTAGTAAAACTACGTTAACGGATGAATCCTGACGCATATTAGTCACCTTTACAGCTGCAGTTCGTTGGCTGCAGAAACTGTTCTTGAATATTTATCAAAAGATTATGTTCCAAATTTGAGCTCATGCCGATCACTAGAACTCAAGAATTCTGAAAGTTCCTGGTACACAGGAGCCCTCAGATCTCGATGTCTCACGGTCAAACTTATTAGGAACTGTTCTTGACCACTTACCGCAAGATTATGTTCCAAATTTGAGCTCATTTCGATCATTATAACTCAAGATCTGGAAAATTTCAGTGAGTTTGCATGGGGGTCCCGAACTCCGTGGCCCGATTTGGCTTATTAATGAACTCGTCCTTACTTATGTTGAGAAAAGCCTCCACAGAAAATTGCAGCAAAATTGGTTGGGAATTACGTGAGTTATCGAGGACACAGACACAACACAGTCAGACAGACAGACAGACAACGACAGACAAACACAAAGACATTTTTTTTTGTTTTTTCACATTTCAGACAATTTGGAGCAACTTTTCCCTAGGAATTTTTTTTTTACTGAGTACAATAAATTTTCTTTGAAAGAAAAAAAGAAAAACCAAAAAGAACTATCCAGATGACCGACTTGTGGTACCCAAGAACAGTTCTTAAAAAGTTTAATCCTGGGGCATCGTGATCTAAAGGCTTCTATGTACCAGGAACTTTCAGAATTCTTGTGTTCTAGAGATCGCAGTGAGCTCAAATGTAAAATATAAGGCTCCTAGGTTCCGGCCACTGCCAGAATTCTCGAGTTCTAGTGATCAGAATGAGCTCAAATTTGGAATATAAGCTTATGGCAAGTACCCAAGAACAGTTCCTGTGCTAAATTTGAGATAAAACTATCTATTCCTGTTGCTTTCAATTGCCAGACTTTCACGGATAACTCTGTAAATACTTTTCCTATACTCTTCAAAATTTGCACTTATCATCTTTCTTGAAGTCTAAATCTAGTTTCTAGCACAAGGTATAGAATAAATATGATGAAAAGCTACATAATCCACTTTGTGGTTTCCTACGTTTTCTGTGGTCCTTCATTCAAAAAGAATAAAAATAAGTGAAATTTGGCATTGTAAGGGTGAACAGCAAATCATGACGGCGGCACAGTTTTTAAGAATTGCTATTTTTCGAAATTTGCTGACTGGGATGTTAAACATCAGCATAGTACCGTACCGTACCCGTATCGCACAAAGAGTGTAGAATGAAATGAAATGAATGGATGAAAATTGAGTGCAGAGTGGAGGAGAATGGTGGAAAATTATGGTTGCTACGGCAACATTCGTATAAGTTACGATATACTATGATACCGTAGAGAGATTTTATTTTTTATTAACAGGGTTGCACTTAGTTTTTATCCCATACACTCATGTAGCAAATTAGTAATTGGATCCAATGCTGTACACTTTTGTATTGTACGTTTAAGCATTGTACTGTAACAAAAATAAACATTAAATTATGATACATACTATGCATGAATATGGTATGGATGGATCATTATAATTTCATTATAGGTAGAGAGGAAAAATTACAGATTTTCATCTTCATTATGTTCAATTAAAGGAATCATTTGCAAGGAAAATCGCTCTTTGTATGCAACCGGTGTAACAATTCCAATCGATTTCTTCTACTACAAGGAAGGAGAAAAAAAAGGAAAAGTTTATTTTCATTTTGTGTCTGCATAGTTTATAGCTTCGCAAAAAAATATATTTGCAATGCATTTCCTTGCACAAAGCAGAAGAAAAAGTAAAAGAAGAAAGTTTGAGATGCAAGAGGCAACGTCTTCATATACTATACATACATTACGTGTAGTTGTTTCGTGCTCGACTTGGGATTGGGAAAACGAAAAGGAAACTTTTTTTATTCGTACATTAACGGAAAATGAAGAAATATACGTGATTTATTTCCGTAAACAAAGTTCCAGACAGTTTTTGGTGGTTTTGTTGTAAGAAAGTTCAGAGGGTTAAGCATGTGAGTTGTGGTGAAAACTTGAGCTTTGGGTATAGTTATGGAAATAAAAGTTTTGCAATATTATGTGCATTGTTATAGGTAATCATGTTGTGAAAGTTTTCAGTGATAATTTGATATTTGAAGTTTGAAATTATTGTAGACAACGCAGTAAAAATCAGAAGGTAAATTTACCTGTAAATCGGTTGTAATTGAAGATATACTGATTTACAGAGAAAGTCAACTGTTATGCTACAACAACGTAAATTTTAATGGTGTGGTGACAACGTAATATTATGTTCTACTGACATAACTAATATTATATTCTGCTGACTGGATGTAAGATTGTCGAATCGGTTTTAGAAGGTGTTGCCCAAATGTAATATTATGTTGGAGCAACAATATCTGCGTAAAATAAAAATAGAATTCAAGGATAATTTTTTTTTGTAACTTGTTTTCCGCATAAAATTTTCCTCTTCAAGCCAACCTTCTTTCCTTCATGGAAAGGTCTTTGATTTTACCTTCCATATCTTCCTTTTTGTGAGATAGAATAGCCAGGTCATCAGAGTAATATCTTTAAGATGACCATCCAAATTCCTCCATTTTATGCCAAGTCTCTGCACTTCAAATTCTTTGTGCAGCACGTCATCCAACATAACCAGGAACCAAAATGGATACAAAGCATCCTTTACGAACACCATTCTTCATGGGAATAGGGTGATCCAATTCTGTACACAAAATCCAACGAATTCTTTTTGGGTTCAAAGTAGGCAAAATTTCGGTAATGTCTACCTACTTTATTTAGGGCTCAGTTGTACACTTTTTATTTGGAGTTCGATGTACTCTAAAAACATCAACTAAACTCTAATTTAGTGTTCAATAAACTGGGTTATATCGCTGAAATTATTTTAGGGTTTAACTAACCCTTTTTTAGAGTTCCTTAGATTTTCAGTGAGATGTACGACGCAGCAAGTGAAGGTTTCATAAGATTCCTTAATCAGATCAATTATCTTTGCTGGAAAAGGCTTTCTGGAAGCTGATGACGGAAATTACGTACAGTGGTCGGTAGCACTCGATACAGTCCTCAATAATAAATCGGAGCGTATTTATTTGGTCGACCCAAGAGACGTGCTTTCAAAAGCTTGACTGTCCTCTTTTTTCTCTTTGTAATGTTGCATCACGAGCTGCGCTGATCCTTTTTAAAATAATTATCCACATGATTTTACTGGGAATGGACTGCTGCATGATATCTCGCCAATTGTTATAGTCGCTTATATCAGTTTTCTCATGGATCTTCGTTATTAATCTCTGTTTTTAGTCACTTAAAAAGGTGTCAATGTTCTATACATAACAATAAAAATGGATGAAGGATGTCTGTTGATAGGTTTATGTCAGTTTCGAGGACTTCTGATGGAGTACCATCAACGCCAGTAGCTTAGCCATTTTTCAAAGAAGATAATGTTTCTTCTACCTCCACTCTACTAGGTGGCTCGAAATGAATCCTCGTACTGATGCTGACGGGTGCTGAAGGTGAATTTTGCTGATTGTTAACGGGCTGTTCTGCATCGTCTGCATCATTATTAAAAACTTCGTTGAAGTGCTCCCACCACATATGCAGTTGCTAATCTCAAGTATGAAGGATGCTGCTGTCCTTAACTACGACAGGCAAGACTTTATTTGAGTTCGCAATCGGATTTGCAAGCCTTAGAGATTCTATATAATTGTTTAGAATCTTTACGTGCTGCAGCTTTCTCTGCTTGGGTTGCCAATTCATTACAGTGATTTCGGAAATCATGAATGGCTATGATATGACATGTGGCACAGTACATCGTGTTGACGTTGGAGCTCGGTATTTTTTGTCGCGTCAGAGTTTGAATGCTTTTCTCTTCTCAAGGATCTTTTTTGTTTCGTAGGATGTCCACTTTCGATGACTGGGGCTTAGATGTCCTAAGACAGACTCACAGGCATTAATGTAAAACTTTTTTATTTTCATCTAACCTTACTCCACCTCTCCAGTTTCTTTATGTTCAATTCTGATATTTTGAATGTTGATCGGGTTTTCCACTCAAAGACAAATTTTGCATAAAAATATACCAGCTTAGAAGTTGTCATAATTTTCGTCCGTATACATTGGCATATACAGTTGTAACTAGTTTGAATTTTTATTTTTATTTTGAAAAGACTAATATAATTTAACATTCATAATCATGCAAGAAAACAACAGAATCTCAGTAGAAAATTAATCAAAAGAACTGGGCCGATCCGGCTTCATAACTTTAACTTCTACAGTTCTGTAGTGGTCTACTAGTTGATAGCTTTAGTAAACGCCTGCAGATTATGCAATTTATGTTTCAATAAAATCAAATTTAAAGCTTTAATAAACTCTAACTAAATTCGCCTAAGTATATACAATTTGTGTTTCAATAATCAAATTTAAATAAAATGATTAACTTTTGTATGGGAGCCCACAGAAACATTTGTCCATTTGGGTTCTCATATAAATGTATCACATGTCCTTATCAAGTGAAATATTTTAGCTCGATTGGACAAACAGTGTAGGAGTTTTCTTGAGACATAGAAATGTTACGGACAAACGAATAGACGGATCGTAAAGATACTAACAGATGTCCACCAAAATGACTCCTTAGGATCCAAAACGAGTAGTAAAGTTAAAACACACACAACTCAATACTTTTTAACTTATAGAATTCAAAGTAAAAAGTAAGGAATTTAATTTGCGAACATTTAAATTTTTTTAAACAAATCGATCCTTACGTAAATTTGTCAAATAAAAAAGGAACCAAAAAGCCATATGCTGTTCAATATATATTATTAAATAATGTCTACAACAGCATGTTCCAAATTTAGATTTATTGTCCTTTTTCGCCTGAAGTACCGCAATAAATTTTATTTTATTTCGATGGACATGCATTTCGTTTATATGTTGTTGCAATTTTAAAAGTTTTTAAAGGGCGCTTTGAAATTCTGAAAAGAAAGATTTTTTTATTATTGGCAACAGATGTGTTTATCAGCCTTCAAAATTAGAACACACTTCATACTCACTTTTCCTGATATAAATACAAAGAAGGACCATATAGAAAAGGATCCTCCTCATCTGCCTTGTGCAGACAGAACTCTAGTAAATTTATTGCGTTTCACGATTTCTTTTTATTATATCTTCAGAATGGGATTCTATTAACTCTCGAGATTAAAGAACATTATAGAGTTTACAAGAGGCTGCTTGATGGTTATTTTATTGTTGCCCTTTTTGCACATTTCCTTTTTATGTAATCTACCTTTAAACTCCAGGATGATGTAGTATTGTGGAGATATATGGAGAAAGTATTTCAGAATTTAGAAAAGGGTTTATTTTATTTTGTTATTCCAATTTAACATTTCCACTCTCTTAAATAAGAAAATAATTTAAAAATGGGTTTCGTATTTCGAAATGTCTAACTTAAATTTTATATTTTTCTTAAATATCAAATGTTTGTTTTTAAAACTTTGTCAACAGAAAAAGCTGGTGGTGTTGGATGTTCTACCCTTTCAAAGAAAATCGATACTATTGTCTGTTAAATGGATGACGGTTGTTATAAAGGCTTTCGTTTAGGAAGGTGTTTGTACAGATGATCAGAGATATAAAATTAGAGTTGACGTAGAGTAAGTATTTTTTATATTTTTATCTGTTTTGTATTTACTTTGACAGCATGACGGAAGATTTATTTATGTTTTAGCATTAACAACCTTTCAGCGGTGTTTGTTTCGGAAATACTTAGTATTTTTGAATGCTATCTCGTTAAAATACGATTTTAATGTATTGCTCTGTGTACCTTTGTACTATAACCTGGGACATAGTCAGTCACATGCCTCCGCAGTATATAGTTAGAGTGTTTGGATCGCGAGTGAGAGTTCCGGAGTTATGACTTTTATTTAATTCGATAGAAAAACAGAAGGATATAAATTTTGGTCGGAAAAGTCCCGAAGAAGTTTGTCACCAAAAACTTGTGTGCAAGCCACAAGGTAGCAATGAAGACGACGACTGAAAAACACCTGGTGTCGCTCAACGCTGACGGAAGCTAATGCTTTGGGCAGTTCAAAGTCAGTATGTTGAGAATGGTGATGTTAAATCGGAGAGGTTGTCGTTGAGGAATGGAGTTCCACAGGGTTCTATAATGGGACCCTTGCTGTTCTCCATCTTCATCAATGACCTTCCTGATTGCGTCTCATTCTCAACATACCATCTGTTTGCTGATGACTTTCAAATCTACAACTCTGATAGACTTGAAAATGCGCAGCAAATCATCTGCAATTTTAATAAGGATCTTGCGCGTATACTTGAGTGGAGTAAATGCAATGGACTAAAGTTAAATGCATCAAAGACTCAAGCAATAATCTTTCACAGTAGGGCTATTGCTACTGAGAGTTTTTCAGAAGTTACAAGTATACGACTCGATGACCAAGATATCCCTCACAGTCCTACTGTTAAAAATCTTGGTTTGTATATGGACTCTCACCTCAATTGGATGAGTAATGCTACCGCTGTATGCAAAAAAGTATACTTCGGCTTGCACTCCCTCAATCGAATGAGATTCTATACACCTCAAAATATCCGATTACAACTAGTAAAATCCTTGATTTTAGCACATTTTCAGTACTGTGACATTATTTTTTCAATTTCAAGTCGTGGAGTTCTACATAAACTTCGTCTGATTTTTAATGCATGTCTGAGATATGTTCATAATCTCAGGTGTTTTGATCACGTTTCTCATCTAGAGTCCAGCTTGCTGCGGTGCTCTTTGGATAAGTTTTTCAAATACAGAATAGCTTGCAGGTGCTGCATGGTATGTCTCCGATTTTTAGGAATGGCTTANGGACGGAGGGATTTGGTAATTCCTTCAGAATAGAGGGTGCTAGAGTTTGGAACTCCTTGCCAATTGCAATCACGTCATTGGAAAGGATTTTGGCTTTTAAAGTTGCAGCACTAGAATTCTTCAAAAGCTAATCACCAGTGTCAACGCCAACACATGACTTCTGTGATGCTGTTTTAAATTGTTAAATTTTTAAATTGTTAATTTTTAAAAACTTTTAATTGTTTTTTGTTTTTAAATATCAATCGATGTCTGTATAAGCATTTTCAATGTGGGACTGTCCACATTGTCAGTGAAAAGAATTATGCTTATTTATATCAGAAATAAACTAAAACTAAAACTAGTCAAGTCAGAGTTGGGGAACGAATATGATGGAATAGGACTATTGATCGGCTGTGTCCCACCTGGGTACCATAGGCCCATAAGTAAGTAAGTAAAACTAAAACTAAAACTAAAACTAAACAAAGTGGCAGCTCTTCGTTTGACAATATATGGGACTTGAAGCAAATGGCACTCCGACGTACGAGATGGCCTTTTTATTGATGGCCTATGCTCTTAGAGACAATTTAGCATCACCGTTGGATAAGGCGAAAAGTAAAGTAGTAAGTAAAATTTGGAAGCTCACTCATAATCGATTTTGACAGCAACGACTTAATTTTGATGATCAAATTATGTGAGTACAATATTTAACTCCTTTCTCCCCTAACTTAAACGTAGAATATACTTGAAAAAATATACTTGATACACAATTTTATTATTTTCGCAGGAAAATAAACGGTGATTTCTTGAAAATAAAAAAAAATAAAATAACGTAGCAAATACCTCATCAAAAATTCAAAACAGAACAAAAATTCACCTTGAAAACGTAACGAAAGGTAAAAGTTGGAAAAATTGGGGGTATCTTTAGATTAAATTGAAACCTACGCTGAATTTCCGATTTATATTCATTTTATGAAACCATTATTTTCCTCCTCCATTCACGATTCTCGGAATACAGAAATTTTCGGAGAAAAATAGACTTTTGTTTTAGGTCATGATGAAATGTGGAAATAATAATTCATAATTTATATTCCATGTTGCATGCTAACAAAATTTGATTTAGTCTCTTCAGCGCTTCCTCCTCTCCTCTTTATAAACATTACAAATACCCAGCAACCCAGCATCTAGCATCATCAAACGCATTTCATGCCAACAACCGGTCGGTCCACATACTTTATAATGTATGCGTTATGTTATGTTATGTTATGTTTTGGGGATAAAGGATGTGAGGATAATTTGTTTTGTATGTTGAATGTGTGTATAAAAGGGATTTGAATTTAGTTGGAGAGATGGAAATTCGGATATAAAACATTATAAATAATAAATTTTTCACAATTTGACATATGTTTGGGGTAAATTTAATAAAAAACGTAGGAAAACACAACGTGGGCGGGAACTTGATTTTAAGGTGAAAAATATCACATACGCAAATTTTGAAGAAAGTCTGATTAGTGTCTTAAGAGTTATTGAAGAAAGTCTGGTATTCAAAATCACCAGGAACAGCTATTAGCTGCAAATTAGGATAGGAAATTTTCTTGGGTAGTTACCAAAAGCTTATATTCCTAATTTGAGCTTATTGCCATCATTAGAACCCAAGATTCCCAAATGTTTCAAGTTCATAGGTGACCAAATCTTGAGGTGTTTAGAACAAATTTTGTAAGGAACTGTTCTTAGGCACTTACTAAAAGCTTATATTTCAAATATTCGCTCATTCCGATCATTAGAACCTGAGATTCCTAGAACTCCCTAGTGCGTATGAGTTCCTAGATCCTGAGATCATTTGATTAAATTTTGCCAGGAACTGTTTCAGGTGCATATGAGTTCCTTGGTGCATAATAGTGAGCAGACCCTGAGACCCTGGAATCAAATTTCATTAGTAACTGTTTTAAAGCAGTTTAGGGTGGGCCGAAATGGAAAATTTTGGAAAATCGATAGGTAATAGCGAAAAAAAGTTGTGTACTGATGATGATATGATAAGGCCTATTGTACCAGGCCATTTTTATTGCAAGGAAACTGACTAACCTCACATACACACATATACCACCACAATCATAGGTTATATAACTGTAGATGGTAGTTGGTGTATGAATATTTCACAGACAGACTTTACTGTGTTCTATTTATAGAAATATCGATAATGCAGATTTATTACAAACTGAAAATCAACATTCTAATTCAACTGAATACAGTAGCAGCTACCGGAAATCGAACCCGGAACGTAGTGGATGATATACTAGTAACCACTCAACCACCCGGTACCCTGATATTTTTGGATTTTTATTTTGATGTTTTCTTGATGCGTTTTCACCCTAAATTCTTCGGGTCTTGGTACAAAATCAAATATTTAATTTTCACTTTAACTTCTACAAGTTTAAGTCTTGCGTTTGGTCCAAAAATGAAGAAAACGTGTTTTAAATAATTAAATTTTAAAACACGTTTTGGACCTCTAGGAATCATTTCCGACCAAAATTGGTTGGACGTCTGTTAGTCGGTTGGGTGATCTCGCGATCCCGCGATCCGTCGACAGATTTTGGCTCAAGAAAACTCCTATAGACGGTTTGTCCAATCGAGCTGAAATTTTGTAGGAAGGAACGTGATCCACTCATATGAGAGCCCAATCCAACAAAGGCTTCTGTGGGTTCCCATACAAAAGTTCGTCATTTTATGGAGAAAACCGATATAGATCACACATTTATGAATAAAATCTTTTGAAATTTTTTTCAAAATTATTGATTGGTACTCGTTTTACGTCAGTCATTTTTAGCTCTATCGGACAAAGGCTTCTGTGGGCTCCCATAAAAAAGTTCTTCATTTTATCGATAAAAACGACATAAA
>JXPH01003275.1:3822-17396 GCA_001014845.1 Mochlonyx cinctipes | reverse complement strand
AAAAGTCTAGTCACTATTAATTTTAGTTCGAGCTTCAAACTATTATTTTTAGTTCAATTTATAAACTTTGCCGAACGGGTCAGGGCACGCTGCAGACCACTTTTGCAGAAACTATTTTTTTTAGCTTTTTTAATTATTTATTTTAGCTTTTTCACTAAAACAAGAGTTCGAGTTCAAAAACTATTATGATAGATTAAAAAACTAAATATTATCGTTTATCAAATTATCTGTGTACCTATAGCTTGGTCCTTATTNTTAATTTGTTCGATCGATAAATAGAAAAGTACCAATGTTTATGTTTGTAAATTTTTGTATTTTTTTTTAAGGGGGTGAAATTTTCTTAAACCTAAAGCCCTAGGGACTAGCCATAACTGGGCCGAGAATCATTTTTATGGGGTGTCATTATATGGGGTGTCATATAGCAGACCTATCACGCAATATTGAAAACCCTGTTTCAATTAAAGTTGATATAGCTCCGCCGGGATTTGAACCCAGGTCGTCAGATGTGTTGATGACGTCATGCGTAGAAAAATCCACGCCTTAACCCATCAAGCCACCTGACCCCCTTTTATTTAAGCTTTGTTTTTGGGAAATTTAAGGGGTTGCCCTCAAAAAATTGACAAAACAAGCTCCGGGGACCGGAGTTTCGATGTTTTTGGGGGCTCTTGAAAAATTTGTAAAAAATTATAATGTTTTATAAAAAATTAAGTCAGGCCCCCAGTCTATAGTAGGGGTTTAACTGCATCAAATTTAACACAAAGTTATCAAATTTTTTGTTTCACAAATTTAGTTTTAGACAAGTTACATCGTAGAGTAGTTTAGAAAATATTTTGTGAATATTAGTTTTTAGTACAGTAGTTGTACAGCAATATTATAAACATCAATTGAACCACAACGACCAAACCATTTAGAATATTTTTGCATGTTGTTATTGGACAAGGGATTTGTAGCTTCATTTCACTCCATAATCAAAGTAGAAAAAAATAAATTCACGTTCACGATTTTGAAGAAAAATATCTGTAGATGAAATATACTTTGAAAGAATATTTTCGACTAAACAGCTTTTACTTTCTACAAAAAACAGGCATTGAACTCAATGTCTGCAAATAACCAGGCGTCAGCAGCGCAATCCTTGTTACCTTCTGTACGGGATAATCTAGGAGGAGCCACACAGTTTTATGCGTAAGTTTCAATTTTTAATATAAAATACAAACGATTTAAATAACTTTTCATGTTTTTGCAGCGTAAGCAATCCACAGCTTCCTGTTCCAGGAACTGGCTCAGGACCTAACAGTCAGCGAAGTTCATTTTCTGCAGCCACAGGAACTCCTCGTCAACCTAGCCCAATTGGGCCTCCACCTCCAAATCCCTTTATCTATGGAAGTGACGTTGATTCTGTTGATGTGGCAACAAGGGTGGCGATGGTCAGATTCTTCAACTCCCAAAACACTTTGGCCAACTTCACTGAACATACAAGAACTTTAAGGTTATATCCTCGACCAGTTGTTGCTTTTCAAATAAACAGCTTTCTCCGGTCTCGTCCTCGTGCTTCATCATTTTTGAATCGGTTTGCGAGGACTCAGGCTGTTGAGTGGTTAGCTGAATGGTCATTAACACCAACAAATGTAGCATTTTTACGGGTACAAACAGGAGTTTTAGATCCTTCTCAAGTTGGAGACAAACCAAAATGGTACGCACACCAATTGACCGCAATAAGATTCCCAGTATGGGATGATGGAAGTTCCTTAAACGGAGCTCTACGAAGTTTACAACAACTTGAAAATCAACCAACAGACGAAAGTGGTTCTGATTCGGAAGGGGCAGAGAGTACGAGCTCATCATATTCATCATTAAGTGATTTTGTCTCCGAAATGCAATCATCAGATTTATCGCCAAGCCTTCACGACGTCTACGGAAACCAGCATCACGTACATATCGCCCCAAAAACGATGTCCTCAAACCTAGACCCCAAATCAGTCTACAGACCTCCAAGTTCCTTAAGATTCCCTGAAGGGATGAAACCCAAAAAGAAGGATGAAGAAGTTGATCGTGCCGATTCTCCAACATCAACATCCTCCAGCCGATCCGACTTAAGTTCTCCAAGCTTCAACCGAGACTCCGAATTTGAATTTAATCCAAAAACAAGAAGTGAAACGCAATCAACGAAAAAAACCGAAGTAGAGACCCAGGGTAGCTTTGAAAATGAATCGGATTCCAACTCAACGACGACCCCCAAAACGATCGTCTCTAAGGAGGCTATGGTGTCCTTGCCTGACGTTGAGAAGAAAAATAGTCGAATTAATAAGGTACAATATTCACTTACAAGGCTTAAGGATTTTTAATAAATTTTTTTCCACAGATTCCGCCAGTCTCACCGAATTTAGTTCGTCAGCCAAGTGTAGGAAACGTGTTAGCAAGGACATCAAGTTCAGGCTCAACAGGTTCAGGAAGTCATCCTCCTTCTTTAGGATCTGCCGGTTCGCAACGGCAAAGCTCACAAGGCTCTCTATTTGAACAACTAACATCCCAAGCAAAGGAATTAGTTCGTGAAACAACTCGTCAAAGTAGCCAGGATGGATTATTGGCACACGTGGATAAGGTAACGATCCTTTTCTTCCCCCCATTTTGTGTGGTCCATTGGATGTTGTTTTATAACCCTATGATAAATGTCTCTCTATCACTCTTGTGTAAATAAAATAACGTTTATTTCCCAAATTTTATTTTTTTCTTGATGTTGCATCGATTTTTTATTTCCATTATTCAGTTCAAAGTTCAGGCCAAGGAGAAATACGATGAGGAAGAGGCCAAGATTTTAGCTCCTTTGGAACAGGTTTGTATTTTGATGTAGAAATGCTTACTATATTTACTCTTCATATTATTTTGCTTTTTCATCCTGCTCATTATTTTTCGAGGAAAATATACTAATTTCTATTCGTAATTTAACAGTTGACTATTCAAGCTAAAAAGGCGGCGGAGGAAGCGTCAAAACAGGCTTTGGAAGCATCAAAACAAGCGGCAGGGGCGAGCAAAAATACTTTTGACGACTTAACCTACGTTGGAAAATCAACTTTGGGTGACTTAACAAAAACAGCTAAGGAAGCTGCTGCTAAAAAAGGATTGCTACATCAGCAACAAGGACAACAGAATATGCAACAGATTCAGCAGGGACAACCAGGAAACGCAATCGCAACCACAAATCAGACTGGAGTAATCGCTGGAACTGGGCGAGATTTCTTTTCGTCTTTCAGCACAGATTTTAATGGAATTGCACAATCGACCACCAGCATGTTTTCGAACGTTTTTGGTAATAAAGGAAAGCAGGGGCAGCCCGGGCAAAAAACACCGACACAGTCCCAAGGAAAACCAGGGGACAAAAAGATGTCGTTTGATCCTTTCCCAGGAAGAAAAGGGCTCGTTGAGCGAACTCCTTTGATTAAACATTCTGGTCCAAAACAAACGCAGGAGGAAATTCAGAGAATTCAAAATGCGGAAAGATCGTCGAGCAATTCGGAAAATCAAGCGTTTTTGAAAGATGTAAGTTAAAAAAAGCTGTATAAAAAATACAGGGTAGTTTGCCAATTGACGACCGGCTTTGGGTATTGTGGTCACTTGATTTTTTGTGACTTTGCTACACTTGGCCGAAGGCCGTTTGTCGGAATGCCATATGCCGAATCCCATTTGACCGAACAGAAAAAAGTTATTTGGACATTTGGCCGAATCATAAAAAAAAAATTGGGACATTTGACCTAAATAGGGAAAAATTATTATTTTGCGACATTTGGACAAAATAGAAAAAAATGCATACAAAAAGGTTTTTGAAAAAGGGTGCATTATGTGGGATTTTTTAATTATCTGCAAAAATACTTTCTTTTACTAAAATTCATAATCAATTTGCATTGTGTGCAATTCTGTTAATTTTACTGTAAAAAATTCTTGGAATAAAGGGTGCATTTTCGGGGGTTTTTTAGGAATCGCGAAAATAACTGTCTTTAACTAAAACTTATAATCAATTTAAGAAAACAGGGTGCATTGTGTGCAGTAATATTAACTTTAATGTATCGTAATCACTTTAAAATTTCTTTGAAAAAAGGGTGCATTATGTGGGATTTTTTAATTATAGCAAAAATCTATTTTTTTTAACTGAAACTCATAATCAATTTAAGAACAAAAGGGTGCAATGTGTGAAATAATATTAATTTTACGGTATCGCAATCACTGGAAAAATTCTTTATAAAAAGGGTGCATGATGGGGTTTTTGCCAACCCCTTGGTTCTTACATTCGGAAAATTATCTGCTAAACCTATTTTTACTACATAGCAACGTAACGTTATGTTAACAAAATTATGTTTCTTCAACATATGTGTCGTAGAAACGTAATTTTGTTATGTTGTAACAGCATGAATTTCTGCTGTCAAAAGTTATGTTAATTTGGATTAAAGATTTTTTGGGGATTTTATGGAATTTTTTGGATTTTGTGTCTTCTTTGGGATTTGTGGATTTTTGGGATTTTGGGGGATTGTGGACATTTTTCGGGGTTTGGAAAATTTTACAAAGAATTTCATACCATGTGAATGCAATGTTTCCTTTATGTTATTTTGGTATATTTTGTTTAGGATTTTCTGAATGTTTTGGGGGGTGATTTTTATGGAAATGATTTTTTTAATTTTTCAGATATTTTTTTGAGGAGGTTTAGCGATTTTTTGGGTTTTATGTGCTGGATATATTTTTCGAGATTTTTGGGAATTATTTGGATGTTTTAGAATTTTTGGGATTTTTGTGGATTTTCTGGGTTGGTTTTGGGAATCTTTCCAAGATATGATGAAATTTTTTGGATTGTGTAGATTTTCTGTTTTTTTATTTTTGTGGACTTCCTTTGGAGTTTTCCAAATTTTAAGGCTATNTTTTTGGGATTTTTGGGGATTTTTTGGAATTTATTTGGATTTTGTAGAGTTTATTTTTATAATTTTGTGAATGTTTCAGATTTTAATGGATCTTTTTGGGAGTTTTTGGGCTTTTGGGTTGGATTTTACAAAGAATAAATTTATTTTTCTTACAGACGACGGTATCACCAGAGAATACTATGTTGTTAATATTTGTTTTTCTTTTTTTGAGGATATTTCAGATTTTTCAAAAAGTTTTAGAATTTTTTTTGGATTTTTAAAGATTTTGTGGATATTTTTCGGATTTTCGTGATTATTGTGGTGGATGTTTTTAAGATCTACAGGGATTATCTGGATTTTTGTGAATTTTTGGGTTTTTCAGTTTTCCAGTTTTTTGGGATTTTGAACATTTTGAATTTTTTTTCGAAATTTTTTGGATTTCTTTTATATTGTCGAGGATATTGTGGATTTTTTGTTTTTTTTGGATATTTTGAAATTTTTGTGAATTTTTGGGATTTTTTTAGGATGTGCACATAATTTTCTGTGTATAGCTTTAAAAACTTTACAATTACTTATAAATTTCTCAAATATTTGAAAAACTTTAGAAACATTCTTAAACATCCCTGTAAAAAATATGAGAGCCGGTTATGTGCCCAACATACGTGAACCAAGAGGCAAACAGCACAATGGGCCAACGTACATTTAGGCCAAAAGTCAGAAAACGTTCATTAATTAAAAATGCATTTTTTGCTTATTTTTCAGCTTGTAAACCAAGTCCTAGCTGGAGAAGGAGTTGGCTGGCTTAAACTAAACCGTTTGAAGAAACTTATGGAAGATGAATCATATCGAATGTTAGTTTTAGGAAAACTCAATAAAACTTTGGAGCGAAAAATTGGTCCTGATGACCATATTGATGATGTTTGTGTAACAAAATCGATTTACAAAGGGACTTTAAAGTGTTTGATTGCAATGACTCACGGTTTGGAGCATACTGTCGCAAATTTCGGGCTTGGAGGAATGGCGTCTGTTTTTCAAATGATGGAAATTGCGCACACACATTTTTGGAGCAAAGACGTTACCGAGAGTACTGGAGACTTGTCGGCTAGCATGATGTCGAGTCAAGTAAATAAAAGATTCTATTATTTTTAAATGAATTGTAAAATTTTGTTTGTTTTCCAGTCTGTCAGTCCTATGGGGAGTCGTGAGCACATCCCATCACCACAAAGTCCAACAGAGTCTGTAGACTGGGGTTCTCCAAACTCCCGTAAAAATTCGTCTGTTTTAAATGAACCTGTGACATCCAGAAGACCATCTGAAAATGAAGCTGAATCTCAATCGACAACCGAAATGTTCAAGGATATGTTGACTCAGAAACGGAACATGTTGTTGAGCAAATTGTCCTCTTTCGACGCTGAGGTGAGTTTTGAAGCAAAATTTTTGAAAAGAGTGTAATCGGTGTGTATGTATCAATATTGCTAGTTGTAAATTATTTTGAAAAGATTTTGGTTTTGGCTATAACTCTTTACCTATTAATTTGTACTAATATGATTTAAATATTTTTTGGGTGTCAAAGTGCTGACCTGCTAGACACCCTCCCCCCTAAAAAATTCCTAGAGTTTTTCTTTTCTACAGCATCTTTCTGTATAAGCCGGTACTAACTCTACGTCCTTCCTCCATCATTTTTCTTTATAAGCCAGCTCTAAGTCCCGCACAAGCGTGTTTTTCATTAGCTGGAGGCCCTCTCAAATATCTGAGCGAGCAGAACCAAGCTCTTTATTTTTGTTATTGGCGTCGATCGTCAGACGACTGAAGGAAAAAAAAATTCCAGTTACTTTTGACAAAATGATGTATTGCTGAAATTTAGGTAGCCTGAAAATGTCCGAGGACCTGACGAAACGTTTTCAGCATACTCTTGCTTTTATATCATGAAAGAATTTCCGGTTTTTCCAGCAGACCACTAATGTCAAAATATGGCACCATTTGGTTGCTGTTTTTCAGCAAAATTTAGTTCATCATTTGCCCAAAAGCGCAAAAAACTTTACACGGAAAGAAATGAATCTAGAAAATTTGTGTCTGATTCTAGAAATTCTAGAAACAGTTTGTAAATCAAGAAATTTCAAATATTAGAGGCCAAATGCTCAGATTATAGAGAATATTTTCTAGAGTTTTTCACATTTTTGTGATTTTTGTGTGCTTCGACGACCAAGTGCATTCAGTATCCAAGTACTTATATCTTTTTCGCGAACTAAATTTGGTGCAACAAAGTCCTGACATTATCAGGCCAAATTGCTATAACATTGTAGTGGCATAAAAATCGGAGAGTGAAGCCGAAATAAAATAATTGTATATATGTACTTCTATATATAATTGTAAGATGCACAAATCATCACGTGACTTGAATAAAAGAATAAAGTGTGGGCAGTTATTGAAATATTAGAGTAAGAATTGGACTGGGACTTGGCTATAAAAACCCCTTGCAACTGGTTCTGTTCTAGTATTTAATTAAAAAACTTAACATAAATAATCATCAATATGAATTTTTATCTAGAAAGAATTTCTAGGATCTAGAAAGAATTTCTAGGATCTAAACACCAATTTCTAGGATCTAGAAAAAAATTTTAGGGGTTAGAAAACTTTTTTTAGATCATTTAATTTTGGCTGGCCACTGTTTAGAATTCATTTCTAGAATTTTTAGAATGCATTTCCAGATCAACTTTTGTTTGTTTGTTTATTACCACTTGATTTCTGTTTGTTTGTTTTCCCAATCTTTTGAATTTTTCTTTGCTGCGAGAATCTAGAAATTTTTCTATAAATCTAAAAACGCTTTCTAGGGTCCAAACCAGAGAAAATTTTCTAGATTTTTCTTCGAGAGCTAGAAAATTTTCTAGATTGATTTCTCTCCGTGTAATAATTATTATGCATTGGAAACATTATTTATTGTTCGCTCCATTTTTGTTCTGAAAAAATGCCCCGCAATTTCTGCAAAATGCCAAACACGTAAAACGCAAACATATGCTTAAAATTCTACAGTTTTACAGCTTTTTTTGTTGAGTTGAGTGTGAATATTAGAAATTTATTGCAATTAAAGAAATCGCGAAATGTTTGGTGTTTTTAAGTTTATTTGTATATTCGCCATCAAAAACCCAAGTTTTACACAAAAGTAAAATCATTTTTTTGAAATTATTAGTTCGAGAACCTAAAGTTAAGAATGGAATTGGATACCAACGGAAATTTCCAGCATCATTCATAATATCTTACGGCCTGAAAAATTCATGTCAAAAGATGATTTTTGTCTTAAGACCATCAAAGATAACCATCATGTTGGGAAAGAGATGAACGTCCTTATTATTTTTTTTTATTTATTCCATATATTATTATGGACACTGGATTCAGACTTGGACAAAGAACATATGTGCAACTTTTTAAGAGGATCGTAAAAGTACTTATAGAGTTATTCAAGAAAGTCTGGTAATTGAAAGCAGCAGGAGCGGATGATATTATACCAAATTTACCATACGAACTGTTCTTGAGCACTTGCCATAAGCTTACATTCCAAATTTGAGCTCATTCCGATCAGTAGAACTCAAGAATTCTGAAAGTTGCTAGTGCATGGGACCCCTCAGGTACCGATGTGTAGGTGCAAAACTTTTTGAGGAACTGTTCTCGGACTCTAACAACAAGATTGTGTTCCAAATTTAAGCGCACTCCGATCACTATAGAACTCAACATTTCTGGAAATTCCTGGTACACAGGAGCCCTCAGATCCCGATGCCCTAGGGTCAAACTTTTTTAAGAACTGTTCTTGGATAGTTTCTTCAAGATTTGATCATTAAAACTCAAGATGTCTGGAAAGTTATAATAAGTTTGTATGGGGGTACTCCCAGACCCCGTGGTCAGATTTGGCCCATTAACGAAGTCGTCCTTACTTTTGTTGAGAAACACCTCCACCGAAAATTTCAGCCAAATCGGTTGGGAATAACGATTTTCGCGTATTACACCATTTTGAGCAACTTTTCCCGACGCCCGAGGGTCCAAAATTTTCAAATTTTACTGAGCTTATCGATTTGTATATACGATGAGAGCAAGAAAGAAATTGTAAATGATGCCCAATGAATTGTCAAGATTCTGCAAAGATGTAACCACAAATTTGGATGCTTTGCAATGCTTTTCATCTATTAAGAGCTCAAATTTCAATTATTTTAAGATTGTTGTTAGTGTTTTGCACCATGATCTACCATTTGGTGAAATAAATTAAACATCTAGCCAGAGATATTCTATTTAAAGAGATTTGAAAGTTTTAAAATAAAAAAAATCGAATATTGATTTTGAGCAACTGGTGTCACCTGGCAGTTCTCCACATTATGACAACTTAAGTAACAATTTTAGTATAGGGCTTTGTTTTGTTTTTATGCAAATGTGTACATATGCAACGTGAAGCTTTTGAAGCACGTGGTGTTTCAATTTATCAGAGATATACGAGGGCCAATCAATATGTACCGGTGTTAGGAATGAAGAGGCAAGTTTTTCACAAATTTTATTTTTTTTATTTTTCAATGTAATCTCCTCTTAGTTCAATACACTTTTTCCAACGTTTCTTTAACCCTTCCAAAAAATACGATTTGTCAAACTCTTCTTCTCGACGATAAACTTTTCGTTTGAGCTGATTTTTTCCCCCGAGCCACGTTTTCATGTTGGGGAACAGAACCAAGTCGGGCGAGTACAGTGGGTGTGGCAGCAATTCGTAGTGCAGTTGATCCAATTTGGCCGCGAAAATTCTGGATGAATGTGCTGGCGCGTTATCGTGATGAAGCAGCATTTTTTTCTTAGCCAAATTTGGGCCGTGTCTCCTCCAATTTTTTATCGAATTGGTCCAATAGTTCGCTGTCGTACTGCTNCCCGAGCCACGTTTTCATGTTGGGGAACAGAACCAAGTCGGGCGAGTACAGTGGGTGTGGCAGCAATTCGTAGTGCAGTTGATCCAATTTGGCCGCGAAAATTCTGGATGAATGTGCTGGCGCGTTATCGTGATGAAGCAGCATTTTTTTCTTAGCCAAATTTGGGCCGTGTCTCCTCCAATTTTTTATCGAATTGGTCCAATAGTTCGCTGTCGTACTGCTTCGTGATCATTCTTCCTTTCTGCAAAAAGTCCATGAGGATTATTCTTTTGGAATCCCAAAAAACCGTCGCCATGACCTTTCCAGTCGATGGGACCGTCTTTGACTTCTTCGGAGCATGTTCACCCCGAAAAATCCATTATTTTGACTGTTGCTGACGACTCGTCGCAAAAACTCCTGCGAATTTCACCGAAAGAGGTTCAAACACTGCATCGACATTGACAGTGGTATCCGTTTGTTGTCCACCGTAAGCATTGCGGCATCCATCGGGCCGACACCTTTCTTATGCTTAACTTATCATGTACAATATTAATTGTCGCTCCATACGACATGCCTATGGTCTCTGCTACTTCGCGCACTTTCGTTTGACGATCAGCGATCATGTCGTGAACCTTTTCAACCATTTCCTCTGTAAGCACATCTGCCGGGTGGCCTGCACGACCACGTTTAAATTTGTTGAACCAATATCTTGCAGTTGTCATATATTGTGAAGGGTCTCTATAGACAGCATCCAACTTTGCTTTGATTTCGTCGTATGTTTTTACATCCAAATAGAAAAAGCAAATTACGGATCGCTGTTGTTCTTTTTCCATTTTATCGAGAAACACGAAACACGTGTGATACAACTATGTATGAATCAGTCTGAAATTTAGAATGGTGTCATGTGACAGATGACTTTACAAGGCGGTAATGCCAACTTCCCTCAACAACGCCACCTATCTTCAAACACGGCTACTTATTGATAGATTCTCGTGGGCGTTATAGATCGATTATTTGAGTAGTGGAATGTTAGATGGCGTTAGTAAATATTATTTTTTGTGTGCTTCAATTCGCTTCAACTGATTGTTGATTTAATTCAGATCTATTTAGATTGAATATCTCTGGTCAAGCTCATTTGCAACACCATTTTCATCTAAGACGTAGGATAAGAATTTACCATAGAAAGCTTATGCTGAGAATTTCAACCGGTACAAACCCGATGCCTTTTTTTACTTCAGGCTCTCGAACTATATCATTACGGGTGGACGTTCTTTATATAAGACGCCCCATATAATAGATTTCAGCAAATTATAGTCTTTTTTATGGCCATTGAAATTTTTCTATAGAGAGCTTTCACCCGCACTTATTAAAAAACAAATATTTTGAAACCGTGTGATGTGCGTGTATGTATGTTTGAATTTATGTTTACCAGGGCAATGTATTGCACGGATCATCGGGGGCTCTCTCAGTTGCCAGTGACGTACTGCCACAACATCAGGCCGGAGGGCCCCTCATACCATCCATATCGTGTCGATCGACCGTCTCTGATACGGAATATGAAAATGTAAGTTTGTTTTTCTTTCAAGTAGTTTTCTTAAGCAGTAATTAGTTTTCATTTTGGGCTTTTAATATATTTAAAATACAGTTAAATTAAATTATTTTTATTAATAAAAGAATTTACGGTTATTTTTAAATAATTTTAGCCTCCAAAAGGACAACTTGGCAAGGATTTAAAAAAGAGCACGGGAAGTATTTGGTCCGGAAAGTCTTCATTGAGCGCTGGTTTTCGCTACACTGGAGGGCATTTGATTACTACATCAACATCTCCATCCCCGGATGCCCCTAGGGTTTACCTTTTCGAAGGGCTTTTAGGGAAAGACAGGTCGAATATTTGGGACACAATGCAATTTTGGGAGGATGCTTTTCTCGACGCTGTCAGCCAAGAACGAGACATGATCGGAATGGACCAGGGACCCGGAGAAATGATGGAACGCTACAAATCTTTAAGTGATTCCGAGAGAAAACGATTGGAACACGATGAGGATCGTCTTCTTTCAACAATGCTCTACAATTTAACCGCTATTTTAGTAATGCTCAATTGTAATAAAATGGAAATTAAAAGGAAAATTAGAAGGCTTTTAGGCAAGAGCCATATTGGGCTCATTTATTCGCAAGAAGTGAATCTTTTGTTGGACCAAATTAATAATTTGGTAAGTATTTCCATTAAAATGTCTTTTGAATATATATAAAATAAAATTGCAGCACGGAAACGATATCGATTTGAAACCTCTCGGTTCTCGCCTGCTCCACCGACAAAGTTTTACAGTTCATCAAGGAGTTGACGCCTCAGGACCGTTACGATTTATGGAGGTTAGAGATGATGGTCTCGTTTTACGATCCGTAAACGGATCAATTGTAGAAAGGTGGTGGTTTGAAAGACTGGTCAATATGACGTACTCCCCAAAGACTAGAGTTTTGTGCTTGTGGCGCCGAAATGGCGGACAAACGCAACTGCATAAATATTATACGAGAAAGGTATTTAAAATATAATTAGTTTTTACTATTTTTATATGATAAAAATTGTGAAAATAGTGCAAGGAATTGTACAACTGCATAAAAGACGCGATGGAACGTGGAGGCTGTGCTGGGCAAGCGCCTGAGCTAGGAGGCGAGTTTCCTGTACAAGACCTGACCACAGGAGAAGGAGGTTTACTCCAAGTTTGCTTAGAAGGTGTAGGATTATTATTTGCAAACAGCAAGGTGAGAATTTTTTTCAGTAAATCATTATTTTTGTTGTCACATCTTATATTATTTTTAAAAGAAGCACCCTTTATTTTTATTTCGATATCAAAATGACATCCAAATCCGAAAAAAAACACAAAATTAAATTTTTTATTTTCAATCCACAACAATTTAAATTCATAACAAAAAAAAGTGAACGGAAAAAGTAAATTACATTTTCCAGTGTGCTTTTTTATCAATGACATTTATCAAAACAAAAATATAGACCGGAAACGAAAATGTAGTTTATTTTTTTGTCAAATAAAATCATAAAAAAAGTACGTGATGCGTATGGCTGCGTTTTTATGTTTTTTTTAGATATATAAAAAAGTATTTAAAAAAGGACATTTCAAGGACCTTCTCGTCTATTTTTTAGTTATTTATTTATATTTTGATTATAGAAAGAAGTTTTTGAAAAATATATTGCAATCCACTCTATAAAACAGTAAAATAGTGATAGAAATACATGATGTGAAATGAAAAACACACGTGGCCATATTCAATTTTTAAAAATAAAATTTGCATGTCAAATTGAGCAAATAAAATTAATTTTAACTAATATTACCGGTAATATAATTGTGGTGCAATATATATGTTTAAAAATTGAACAACGTTTTATTCTAAATAAATATGATAATGATAAAAAATAATAATAATATAATATACAATTAATATCTAAAATGCATGTTTAATAATTTCTCTTATGATAAAATCTCTTTTATCAATATATCAAAGAATTTGTAAAAAGCTAAATGTTTCAGCCTATTTTTTTAAATTACTTATTATCATTCTATTACATTTTTCTATCATTTTATTATTTTTAAATTTTACATTATTTTTAAAATAAATTGTGGGGCTGTTACTAAAAAACTTATAACTTTGAAAAGGGTTATGTCTGAACTTGCAAAATTGGATAAGTCCATAACTTTGAAAAGGGTTGTGTCTTAACTAACAAATGTCGAAATATACTGTTTACCTATTTGAATGGGCTATTTCAGCCGGTCTACTTTTAAAAGTACGTTTATTTTAAAAAAATACA
>JXPH01003246.1:11281-21423 GCA_001014845.1 Mochlonyx cinctipes | reverse complement strand
ATTTCTTCGATGTTCTAACAATTTCAAATTGTTGTTTTAATTTAGTGTGCATGCTGCTCATGAAAATGCTGCATGTGTGTGGCATTTTACGATGCCACCGCGTAAAACTCTGCTGTCGTGTTTTACCGTAATTATTTTTCTGTGTGTTCCCAGATTCCGTGATCCTAGAGTCAAATTTTGTTAAAAACTGCACTTACCCAATTTTTATATTCCGCTCATTTCGATCATTAGAGCTCGAGATACCTGAACAGAGGTGGTGAGTTTGTATGGAAGCCCCAAGACCCAGTGAATCGATGTAGCGAACTTGATCTTTCTTTTGTCGAGAAAAGCCCTCGTACCAAATTTCAGCCAACACGTAAGTGTAACTCAATTCTTATCCAATTTGGCTGAGATCTGGTATTGTCTCGGCAAAAATAACCGGATCACGTTGTCTGGGGGTGTCCACGTAAAAACTCACCAGCTTTTTTCTGAAATCTTAAGTTCTAATTTTAAACCGAGTTCCCATGCCATGACATAAAGTTCTTTTAATAAAGGTAAAAAATTATAATCCACTTTGTAGCTTTACGCTATTGTGATTCATATATCAATAGAAAGCAAAATAAAACTGTGGGACTAGTCTCACTGTCTTATTAGTATGCAATTATGCATTAGATTGGACTCACGGTACTGTACTATATAATATAAATACAGTAACTAAACAATACAGTAAATTAAATAATACAGGGAATTCACTAGCACCTAAAAATATAGGAAGGCTATATGAAAAATGATGCTCTGGTAGCCAAGTAGAACGAATGTTGAAAACCCGCTCTTATGTTCTCAAAAACAAAGGAATTAGGTTGTAACATTAGCAGTTTAGCTCTGGTACGTAATAAATCGGCCCCTTTTCGGCGAAACCGCTTAGCATTGGGGTTGATGTTTAGTGAGGTTGTTCACTTGTCCCTCTGCTAAGGTGTATTCAATTGTAATTCAATGGCAATTGATACAGGATTGGGCAGAGAGGAGAGGCAACGCACACTGACGGATGCTGGGTAATCGGAAGGTGAAGGTGAAAGCTATAATCCACTTTGTAGCTTCCTACGATTTTAAATGATCTGTTTAAATAATTGTATTCCAAAATTAAATATTTTTGTGCTTACCTTACCTCCAATATTTTAGTTTATTACGGTACCTCCATCTCCATACAGCAATATTTTTGGAAACATTCAATATTTTTATACCAAAGTCTCTTCTTATAGTAAAAAAACATAGTCTTTAATATTTTCGTACCCAAATTCAATAATACGATAAGTACACAGGCTAGAAAAAATATTACAATATGTGAAAATGTCTCGGAAAACGTACATCTACATCTATTGCAATTTGCAACCCTGATTATCTACGACCCAGTGAGAAATGAAAGTCCACCCCGAGTAAGTATCAGCTCGACTTGTCGATAGTATCAAGTAGACATCTGGCTCGACATTGACCTGTTGTCGACTCGATTTCCGACAATTTTGTCCCTTTCAGCTCGACATATTTCCGAAAATTTTCCCCGAATGGTCCCGAATTGTCCCGAATATTTCAAATATTGGCAGCTACATATTAGATAGAATATAAAACTATCTTAAATCAATTTAAGTCTAAAAATTTCTACTGCAAAATACTTAGCAATAATTTTATTATTGATTGATTATGATATAATTAGGAATAAAACTGTACTTTTCAGAAATTAAGTTTCTCAAAAATATGAATGCATACACTTCACAAGAAAACTACACTTTAATGGCGGCTTTAATACGTCTACTTGACATCGAACCGACGTCTAATCGACAGTGTCGACTAGACTTGGTGAGCGAGTCTACATTATGTATAATTCACGCATTGGGATGAGGGGATTGATGTATGATAACATCTAACATCTCGATCAAAATATAATAACCATGGAAAACATTGGAGCTGCAAGTTACAGAAACTGTCAGCCTTACAGATGCGTTATCTTCGTGTAAAAAAGAAATCTAAAACACAAACTGTCGCAGAAACATATCAGACACAAAACTTTCAACGAAATCACTGCAAATCGCCTCTGCAACCAACACCGCTACTATAAAAGCACATCAACATCCCGGGAAACGTCAAAGCCGACATAATCGTTAAAGACGCCATTAACTGCAATACAATTTTTGACAACAAATATTTATTGAACGACTGTTACCGGGCGGATTGGAAAATATAAAAATGATTCCGGGGGGATTGGAAAATATAAAAATTAGAAACAACCTCTTGGTTTAAATTCTAAAGTGCAAGTGATTTTATTATTAAACATAATGCATAAACTAAACTATGTATGTACATAAATGTTTTGAAGAATGATGCGCCAGCAGTAACACGGTTTTTAATTTTATTCATTTTTATTTTCTTATCATATAGTTTTACTGCTGTCGCGTCGTTTTTATCTATAATTCCCAGTCTCGAGAAAGGTGTTTTCTTTCTGNTAAATGTTTTGAAGAATGATGCGCCAGCAGTAACACGGTTTTTAATTTTATTCATTTTTATTTTCTTATCATATAGTTTTACTGCTGTCGCGTCGTTTTTATCTATAATTCCCAGTCTCGAGAAAGGTGTTTTCTTTCTGCAGACTGTGGGAATTATAAATTTGCAATTTGCAAAATGAAATTCCTGTTGCTTAACGACATTCCCCCTCCTGTACACGACGTGAGGCGTTTACACCATAAAGCTAAGGGACAGTCAAGACTAANTGTGGGAATTATAAATTTGCAATTTGCAAAATGAAATTCCTGTTGCTTAACGACATTCCCCCTCCTGTACACGACGTGAGGCGTTTACACCATAAAGCTAAGGGACAGTCAAGACTAAATTCCTTGCTAAATCTGAAATTTTCTTCTAATAATTTTTTCCTGAAATCTGAATTTTATCTTTTTGCGTACAACAGAGGGAGTCGTATGAATAGGAGAACAATGGATAAAATGATAATTAGAGATGATCTCGGGCCCTAGTGGTTTGGAATCACGAGGGGCTATTAATTAAAATAATCCATGTACATTTCACGGAAAAATTCCCAAAAATCGCAAAAAATTCCGAAAAATCCTCAGTCCATGTACACAATTTTTTCATTTGATCAACCAACCCTTCAGGGAATGATGAGACTTGGGGACAGGGGGTATGCAACCTAGATAGGCTAGATAACAGAGTCGGACACATAATGTTTCGTCACCAAACAGTCTATTTTATCGTTTATTTTCAAAAAACACAACCAAAAAATATAGTTTGTTCATTAAAAAAAACCCAAGTCTGTTTGTCCCATTATTAAAATTCTACGCATAACTGTCCCACTAATAAAATATAAAACAAAAGTATTCAATACATCATTATTACGATGCGTTGAGTTCAGAAATACATCACGCTAGATGTTGAGAGATAAAAAAAGATAGCTGGGAGATAGGAGAGGAGGAGTCGTAACGTAAATTGAATTTACTGCCGTTCTACGCATAATTGACTTACACAACTGCAATCGCATTTTTCTCAGTTGCGTGTTTTGGAACATAGGTCAATTATGCGTAAAACGTCAGTATAGCAAAAGCTAGTATACCAGAATCCCCAACATATTTTTTCTTTTAAATAAAAGGGTGCAACGTCATAGCCCAGAAGAAAAAACCAGCGTACTGTTAGCGGAGTATCTGCAAATCTGCACACAAAAATTAGAGAGTATGCGAGTTGGTGGCTAACAGTACGCTGTTCTTTTTCCTTATGAGAGATATACGTATCTATAAATCGAATGTTAGAAAACTTTTTGTATTCACTGTATTAATTGTACCATGATGCGAATGAGAATGAGTATATGTAAGGAAAACGTGAAGCAAATTTGATAGACGATCCATATTTTGAGGTTAGTCGTGTATAATTGGAGTGCAAGAATGATGATTCAATTAAAATTATGATCAAAATTGTTCTTAAAATATTTCTGGCTTTGCTTTACTTTTGCAGAGATATATACGAAAATGTAATTATAATATATATATTTGTATTGCACAAAGAATGTGCTTTTTTCATGGAAATTAACTAAATGCGTCTTTCTTTTTTTCTCGTTAGATAACTACCAAGTTTGCGAATATAATGGATATAAAACAGAATAATGGTGGCCATCAATATAACTTCAATTTGAAAAACGTGAAACAGTCGCCGCCTCAAAAGGTGACCCTGAGACGACGTTGTCGAAGTGAATGTTTGCAAATGTCGCCAATTCCTCCGCTACAAAACGGGGTGGAGCAACAGCAGCAAAGTGCAAAAACTCGAACCAACAAAAGCCATCATTATTTACGGTCAAAAGCAGAAAGCCCATCATTTTTAGTTGAATCATTTAGCTTGCACACAAATAGAAAATTATTGCCTGTAACCAATGAGCTGCCTAACATAAATAATCCCAATAGTAACCACAATAACTTGCTGAAGGAGAACGTCATGCTGAACGGGTATCAGAATCAGAATAATCGTCCAGAAATAACAGACATGAAAGACGTCTACATGAAAGATATGGAATTGTACAAAAAATCTAGAAAATCTGAGCTTGTGGTGAAGCAAAATAGTCATAATCTTAACAATAGACACGTAGAAGGTAGTGCAGTCACATTTAATCCTAGGAACACGATATTTGATTCCAACAGCCGTAAGATGAGAGCAAGAAGTGAGTCAGAGCCGCATGAAATTTATACAACAACACCATTATTGTCTTCATCTGCCACCAGTAGTAGCAAAACTCCAACAAGAACATGGATTAACGGAAGAGATCGCCAAAGAAAAGAACAGCTTATTAGTGGGCGAGATGTGAGTATTTTTGTCAAATTGTCATTCTAAAATTGAGCTTTAATTTCAAACTGTATTTATTTTTATCTTTTAGATTTCATTGAAAAGAACACGAGAGACAATATCACCTGTAGAAGAGAATTTGCCAGCAAGACCATCGCCATCTCGCACGACAAAAGAATCGCCACCGTCTAAAATGTTGAACGCGGAAAGAACTAAAAATCTTCCTCGTCTAAAATCGACGAAAGCAACAACTATTGTTAACGGGTACCGTTGTAATAAAACGCTGAGAAGCAGAACAGCAACTCCAGTGAATAAATTCAAGCCATCAACAATTTTAAGAAGTAGCATTGGAAGAAAATCAGTTTCTCCTACAAATGACTATGGCATCTGCACATCCCCAACCCCATCAGCCGCCTCAGGAACAACAAATACTGAAAGTATAAACACTCAGGATTTAGAAAATGATGAAAATTCGGACGCAGGAGACGATGGGGCGGATGTGGAATGCGTTGGAGAAGACGATGATCTAGATGAAGAAGTTGGTGATGATGAGGAGGTTCTAGACGATTCAATGACTGATTCAGAAGATAATTACAAAACACATTTGGCTGCACTTCATTCCAAATCATCGATGCCGACCTCCCCATCTAGCTCTAGAGTAGCGCCGACCATTGGTAGTGTTGTTGGTGGGTGCGTTGAACAAGGACCATTAGCACCCAGTTTGTTTCCGCATGTGCCGCCTTATATTACGTTCTCCACACATGAAGATAAGGGGTCGCCAATGCCGCCTGCCATACAGAAATGTCTTAAGTGGAAACTGACACTTATCACGCCAATTATTGTGCGAAAAGTTCTTATCAACTCAGGATTTAGATTGTTGAAAAGTAAGTTGTTGTTTTTTAAATACCTAATTATTATTTTTCATTATTATTTTTTAATAGAAACGAATGACTGGATGGGAATTTGGGGCAAACACATGAAAAGTGCATGTTTCAAAACACTGAAGCCGTATCAAAAGTTCAACCATTTGCCCGGTAGCTTTCAAATTGGTAGAAAAGATCGTCTATGGCGCAATTTACAGACGCAGATGTCGAAATATGGAAAGAAGGAGTTTGGATTTATGCCGAAAACGTACATTATTCCACAAGATTTGAAAATATTGCGACAAATGTGGACAAAATACAGTCAACGAAACTGTAAATGGATAATTAAACCACCGGCATCTGCTCGTGGGACAGGAATTAAGGTCGTGAACCGCTGGGCGCAGATTCCAAAGCGGAAACCATTGATCGTTCAACGCTACATTGATCGCCCATTACTCATAAACGGAAGTAAATTTGATTTAAGATTATACGTTTTAGTAACATCGACAAATCCCTTGCGCGTCTTCCTGCACACCGACGGACTAGCGCGTTTTGCTTCCGTTAAATACAGCGAGAAATCGGACACTTTGAATGATCGTTACATGCATTTAACAAATTATAGTATTAACAAACTCTCAACACATTATAGTCAAAATGAAGACGCTAACGCTTGCAAGGGACATAAATGGACAATAAAGTCGTTGTGGGAACATTTCCGGAACCAAGGGATCGACGTCGATCGTTTATGGGCCGCCCTCCGCAACCTTGTACTGCGCACAATTCTCGCCGGCGAAGCCCCGATCAATGCCATGTCCAAAATTAACGTGGGAAGCAAATACAATTGCTACGAATTATTTGGAATAGACGTCCTACTGGATTCTGAACTAGTTCCGTGGCTGTTGGAAGTCAATATTTCTCCTTCGTTACATTCTTCCTCATCTTTGGACGCTCACGTTAAAGGTCCTTTGGTAAGAGCTCTCTTCAATACAGCTTTGTATCAGGTAAAACCTAATGAAAATTATTTTTCAAATGCTCTGATTAATGATTTACTTTTCTGCAGATTCCTCCCCGAATTCCACTCGTGGAACAAAAAGAGATTTTAAAAGAATATGGATTGAAAGGTCCATTATGTTATGACAAAAGGCTATACGTTACAGGATTAACGAAGGCAGAGAGAATGAAACATAATCAATTTATTCAGCGTGATATGCCGAGAGATGAGGTAAGTTTTCTTAACCCTTTTGGTCAATTTAAATGTATAATTTGTTGGTCCCAGCCGAGGTCCCAGCACAAAATGAATTTTTTGTATTCATGTACGTATCTATGGGTTTCTAAATGGCACAAAAATAAAATGTCAGGGTGGAACTAATAATGACCTACAGGCCTTGTTTTATCGGTTCATTTGGGGAGGAATGAGGTATTTTGACAATAAGGAGTGTAAAGTCACTAATAGTATGGTTGACACTAAGGTATACAACTAATGAAGCTGTTGGATACTTTCAATACTATTGGATACTGTATGATTCTGTTTTATGGGGCATTATTTAAAAAAATAGTATCCAATAAAATTCTCTAGTTAATTAGTTTTGATAATTTGAAGAGTAGTTCATCCGAGACTTACAAAATGACTGAATCAGTCACCAATAAAATTCAGACATTTGTCAATCCTTCGGATAAGATGGCCTCAAACGATTACTAACATCGATGTATGGTAGCAATGTCGTATGACTGGTATGAAGATAGAAATCAGGCGACGCAAACTTGGATTGATCGGCCACGTGCTACGACAAGATCTAACGGAAACCGGGTCAGTAGGTAAAAAAACTGTGGAGTACTGTCCTCGGGAAGGAACTCGTTCCAGAGGCAGACCTCGCAAAACTTGGCGCCGTTCTGCTAAGTCAGAGTTGGATGTAGGCAATGACGAATGTCAATTATAGCAACCGCTAGGAATCAAACGAGATTGAAAAATTCCGGCTGTGTCTCACAAAAAGCCATAGGTCTTAAATAGGACTAGGATAGGAAGAGTAGTTTTTATAATTATACTTCTCTATTTTTGCTGGACTCACTACTCACAGGACAGAACATATAAAAATGCGAAAGAAAAAGTTTTTTTTTAAATTGTCCTTTCTCTAGAGCTCAAAAACTGATACTATTTGATACATTCGGGAAAATATCTAGTTAGCTCCATGGAAAGGACCAGTATTTTTTCTTTCGCATTCATTTTCGTGTGTTATGGATGGAGGTCAAGCTAAATTATAAAAATATAATTGAAACATTAAAAAATTAAATTAAAATATCAAGACCAAAAGTTTAGGGGAAACCCGTCGATACTCCTTAACGTCAAAGTAAAAATTTGAGAAAAATCGGGAACTATTGTGTACTGTTGTGATATATTTGCACCTTGTGAAAACATCATCGAAAATATTAAGTCGAGTTTCACAAAATTACTTAGATTTTAACGATTCTCAACTATAGGACAAATAATTGTAAAAGCGTTCAACTATTAGGTTTTCTACCCTAATAGTTACCATGATATTTTTCTCAGTGGCATTTTTATTTTCAGTACATAAACGATATTTTAGACGACTTAACTCCAGACGATGTTCGTTGCTTGCTAATATCTGAAGATGAATTGTCTAGAAGCGCACCATTAGAACGTATTTTACCAGCACCAAACAGCCACAAATATCTCGGCTTTACTGAAAATCCTCGCTACTACAATAGGCTGCTGGACGCTTGGGAGTCAAAATATTCCCAGAACCGTGACGAAGGCATTGAGCTTTTGAAGGATTACTGCGATAAAAAACTGCATCTTGAAGTCCCGCCTACAACTATGAAGAAGGTGAGCATTTTTATTGTTATTTCCTTACACTATTTTCCCTCTTATTTGCAGAACAATTAAATCTTTTTAATTAATTTTAAGATAAAACACACACATTCTATAGAAATGAAAATTAATTTTGAATTTGTTATTTTGTTAATAAAATATGTTAAAAATTAAATTAATTTGAAAGGAACTTTGGCGAGCGATTCGCGCAGCATACTGGCGCTATCGAACTATTCAGGGTCGTAAGTGGTCTTGTACTACACCATCATTACATAGAGAATATTAATTTATAGCTAATAGAGAGTTTTCTTACTTAAACATTTAAATTTATCTTTTTTAGATTTGATTGGATCTGTTAAAATGATCTAAGATTTTTGTAAATTTTTCATAGGTGAGCGCAGTAAAAAATGCTTATTTTAATCCTAATTATCCTATTTAGGTAGTTTGAGTAGAGAAATGTAACGACAATATATTATCTACTAGCAGACCCCTAGCAACCTCCTATTCCCTACATTAACCAAGTGAAAAGGTAAAGTTTTAATATTAATATAATTCGGAGTAAGAGAGTTGACCTCAAAATCATAATAATCTAACCTGTTCCTGTTCGTGGACCCGTTTATGGTAAGATTCCAGATTTTAGCTTTAAGGGGCCCACAGCCATTAGAGCCACAAACTCTTCAAGGCCTAAAAATTACTTTTTATTAATTTTATCGACTGCTAGTTGTTGTTTGAAAAGCAATAATCAAACAGTTGCTATGCAGTCCAGTCTCGATTCTGAATACCAATTTTGAAATTTCACGTTCGGATAATCGAGATGTACGTAGAATCAAGATTCTGCTTATAACTTTGCCCAAGGGCATCTCAAGATTCTAATCTTACCTGATATATTTGCGAATTAGAAACTTTTTTTTTAAGAGATTGGAAAACATAATTTCAAACCATTTTTTACAAGAATTTTTGAAAATTGAAGGAAAAAATCTCCTAAATGAAAATTCTTATCCTCCATATGAATCAACTATCAGAGAGCTTTTCATGAAAAGTGTCTACGTGCCACATAGCCTCAGATTTATCCACAAAACATACATCATCATCAAAGCCATAAAATTCCTCATCGGAGCTTCTGTCACTTTTGTAATCCTTCAAATAATCGAGCACCGACATTTTTCAACACTTTATCACGATAATATTAGTTTTTTACTTTAACTGTAAGTGAAAGTCATGCGTTTGGTTCAAAAATGAAAATCGCCCAAATCAATTTTAAAACACGTTTTGGACCTCTAGGAATCATTTCCGACCAAAATTGGTTGGACGTTGGACGATCCCGCGATCCGTCGACAGTTTTTCCGAAACTGTTTTTGTCTCAAGAAAACTCCTAGACGGTTTGTCCGATCAAGCTGAAATTTTGTAGGAAGTATTCATTTGATAAGGACACGTGATCCATTCATATGAGAAACCAATCGGACAAAGGCTTCTCATACAAAAGTTCGTTATTTTATCTATAGAAACGATATCAATCACACATTTCTGAATAAAATCTTGGCCAAGATTATTAATTGTTACCCATTTTATACTCACAAATTTTTAGCCCAATTTGTCAAAAGCTTCTGTGGGCTCCGATACAAAAATTCGTCATTTTATCGATAAAAACG
>JXPH01003232.1:981-11604 GCA_001014845.1 Mochlonyx cinctipes | reverse complement strand
AAATACAAATACAAATACAAATACTAGTACGAGTAGTCATATTGAAAATATATAATATGCCAGACAAAATGGAGTTTGAAAGTAAATTCGTGGTTAATATTCAAGACCCTCTGTTATTGTTTTGTTTGGTATAGGTTCTGTACTTCACATACCTTATGTTTTACTCAGTACATACCGCCTCTTCAAATTTATATTCAAAAAATTCATGCAATACCGCAATCATGATGGACAAAAACAAAAAATTGTATAACATAAAAATCAAGAAATCTACGCACGACCTTTAAATTGTTTTGATTGGGCCTGGCCGATTAAATTTAATTATGATACGACGATAATTTGAGGTTAACCTTAATGTTATAAATATTATAATAAAAACAGTGTGAATTAATTTTCTGAATAAATTTTCTTTTTTTTAAGTAAAATTATGTTCACCTTGTTCAGAAATCAATCATGCTTCGCTTTGTGACTCTTGAGTGGTGCCGAAAAATTGGAGTCGAAATCAAAATTGAAATTCATGTGTAAGGTGTACGAAAAGACATGTTGAAAGAATATCGAAAATATCGTGATCGGAGTGCCAAAGGGCTTTTTATTGAAAAGAAAATGGTAATTTATTGTAATTTTCTAACGTACCGACTTAAATTTAAGTTAATTTTTTTAAGTAGGCTTATAATGGCCAATCAGTTTTATGAATGAAACGCTCGTTGAAATACTAAACAGATTTTGTGGGAAGATTGAGCGCCGGTCATTCCTTTTGACAATAATTGAAATCTGAGAAAAAAATAAATTCGTTACGAAAAATAATATCATTCCAAAAAATATTGAGAACGTGCTTCTAAAATAAAACACTGAACATAATTTTGAGAAGAGGAAAAAAAATAAAAAAACGAAGCCATTTTATTAACAAAAAACCAGTTTTTGAATTGTATGATTATATTATTTTTATTCGAAATAAACGACCATGATGATTGCTTTTTGGTAGCTTTATGAACTTTTTATAATCATTTTTATGGTAATAATAATAATAAGATTTATATTTCAATTCAATTTATACTAGTCTCGATAAATTTGTGCAAATAAAGTTATTGAAATCTTGTTTTCAGTTTTTCTTGGGTTGTTGGGGATCGTCTATTTTATTTCTGTATTGATTTTTAAATTGACCCTTTATGGACTGTTGGATTTTGAAGTGCTTACCCGTTCTACTGTAAAATACTNATTTCTGTATTGATTTTTAAATTGACCCTTTATGGACTGTTGGATTTTGAAGTGCTTACCCGTTCTACTGTAAAATACTTCAATTTACTCCAGAGTTAGCCGGTCAGCCCCTAAACATGAGAACAGATGTAAATAATGAGACTATTTTTAAGGCCTGTCTTTAATTAACACATTTAACATTAAAGTTGTCATAAGCTTATATTTCCAAATTTAAGCTTATTCCGATCACTAGAACTCGAGAATTCTAAAAGTGGCCGGTACATAGAAGCCTTAAGGTCTCGATGTCCCAGGGTCAATCTTATTTAGAAACTGTTCTTTGATACTTGCTAAGAGCTTATATTCCATATTTGATCTCATTCCGATCACTAGAGCTTGAGAATTCTGATTTGGATCCCGATGTCTCAGGGTCAGTTATTTTTAAAAACTGTTCTTGGGTACATACCACAAGATTTTGTTCCAAATTTGAGCTCATTCCGATCATTAGAGCTCAAGATTTCTGGAAGGTGAGTTTTTATGGGGGCCCCAGACCCAATGGCTTAATTTGGCTCATTAACAAATTCGTCCTTACTTTTGCCTCCACACAAAATTTCAGCCAAATCGGTTGAGAAGTACGCGAGTTACCGAAGACAGAGACACACGACGAAGTTTTGGGATTTTGATTCTATGATAGGATCATAAACCCTAGTTGAAATTCTAAATATATTTATTAATTCGGTATAGCTAATTAATAAATATATTTAGAATTTCAACTAGGGTTTATGATCCTATCATAGAATAAAATCTCAAAACTTCGTCGTTTGTCTCTGTCTTCGGTAACTTATGGTTCTCATAGTAAAAAGGTAAAAGCAAATTAACCTGTATGTCGGTTGTAATCCTGAATACACCTATTTACTTATTTTTATCTTATACGAATATAAGGGCAATTTTAACTGTAATCGGAGTGAACTTACGTTCATTTTTACTATGTAGACTAATATAAATTAGCATGAGATTTGAATATTTGGGCAGCAGAGTTGACCTAATTTGTTTCAGTTTTTGTAAAACTTTTATTTTCACGGTTTTCACAGGGGTTGAGCATGGGCACAATGGGACCACTTTGAGGCCTTCGTGCAGGAGGCCACTTTAAATTCCTACTGCACACTGAAAAAACAGCTTTAAGTATTTTGAACATTGTGATTGTGACCCTGCAGAACCTCATAGCTTTACATAGCAGCATAAACTAAAGAACACACTGAGGGATATCACTCTTGGGAACATAAAAAATGACGAAAACCTTAAAATACTTCATAGCTTTTGTCCATTATTTCTTTGAATGGCCTTCGGAACACTTCGGGTTATCATTGGAAACCTTCTGGTGACTCTTGGAACTTCTGGTGAACCTCGCAATACTTTGAATTGGTATAATACTTGAGAGGATCAGAAGCGGAGCACTTCTGGTAACCTTAAGAAAACTTTAACTTAGGAACTTTCTAGAGAGCCTAAATGACAACTTTTGACCAATTTTTGTTTTGGTCTAAGTTCCTTACCAAAATATCATGCCATAACCCAATTTGCAGATTTTTGTAAATTTGCTATGCAAAGTGTCCTCCACTAGGCCTCTGGAGAACCTAAGAACCTTTTGGAGAGCCTTAAAGACTACTTTTGTGTAATTCTAGTTTTGTTTCAAGTTCTTTCCCAAAATACCAGACCGTAACTCAAATTTCAGGTTTTTATAAATTTTTTATGCATAGTGCTCCTAAAGGGCCTTCTAGAAAACCTACAAGCTCTGAAGGATGCACAGATAATTTCAGAAAGGATAGTTTTTAGTTCGACGAACTATCAGAATTGTTCTTAAACGTAAACTCATTTTTTAGGGAAAAAACCTAAAATAAATAGTTAAAAGAACTTAAAAAAATAGTTTGGGTATGTATGTATGAACTAAAATAAATCGTTTTTGAAAAAGTGGCCAGCGCGTGCTCTGACTCTTCTGGCAAAGTTTGAAAATGGAACTAAAAATAATAGTTCAAATGGATAATAATAATATAATAAGGCCTATAGTACCCTATTGAGACCAGGAGAGTTCTCCTTACTTCTNAAGTTTGAAAATGGAACTAAAAATAATAGTTCAAATGGATAATAATAATATAATAAGGCCTATAGTACCCTATTGAGACCAGGAGAGTTCTCCTTACTTCTGCGAACTTTCTAGGTATTTAGTGGACCTACAGCTTATAGTGGATTCCGAACCACCACTACATTTCTGGTTATGCTAATGAGTTACCAGCTCATTGAGCCCATCAAGTCATGTTCAGTTTTTATTGCAAGGAAACTGGCTAACCTGACATTCACACATATACCAGCACAATCATAGATTATATAATTGTAGATGATAGTAGGTATATGCATATTTCACAGACTGACTGTACTGTGTTCGATTTATAGAAATATCGACAATTCAGATTAATCACAAACTGAAAATCAACAATCTAATTTAACAGAACACAGCAGTTTGTACCGGGAATCGAACCCAGAACCTAGTGGATGTGAGGCTAGCAAGCTAAACACTCAATCACCCGGTCGCCAAGTTTGAAGCTCGAACTAAAACTAATAGTGGATTTGGTGAAAACAACTGAAATTTTAGTTTTCAAAATTGTCTGTGTGGATGGATTCGGGGGGTAGGGTTTGCAGTAAGGATTTTTACTGCCTCTGGCACGAAGGCCTCAAAGCGGGCCCATTGTGCTCAACCTCTGCTCTCTGGAGGACCTATAAATGGCCATTTTTGTTCGATTTTAGTTTTGGTGCAAAGTCGTAACCAAAATTTAAATTTTTTAGGATTTTTACACGCAAAATGCCACCAAAAAGTCACTCTAGTGTATATGGCAGCTTCCCCAGGTAGGATTAAATATTGTATTCTCATTGGAATTAGGATCAAGTGTGCAAAGTTTGAAGAAAATCGGCTCGGGATAGAAGTGGGTCAAAATTTGATTACTAGATTTGACGCCAGAAAAACGGACAGACAGACAGACAACAAAAAAATATCTACATAAAAAACCATGTCTAAATGAGTTTGCATCAAGCCACGTTCATTTTTTGCTGCAAAGAAACCGGATAACTTCTTCAACATGAACGCCCTTCAGCCTTCTATTCCATACTTAAGTTTTGGCAGCTAGCTTGTTACCCTATATTGTAAGTGCACACAAAGCAATCTACCTTCTCGACAACGACAAAAAACGAAAACTAATTCAATAGACACGGTCGGATTTGCACCCGTACCCTTTTTGTTGATAAGCAGATGCTCTAACGATCAAGCCACCTGGGGCAGTCAACGTCAACTCTGGTTCTCTCAATAAATTTTTGAGCTCATGTAATTTTAATTACAATATTTTTTAGTAAGATATAGAAATTAGGAACAGATATATACGTTTTACTTTTCTCTAATTCGTCAATTTTGAATTTATTGCTTTGTGATTGGTCGAGTACTGTTAAAACATGAAGTAGTTTTAACTGAACATTCAATCGTTTTTCTTAAAAATTAAGTAGACAAAAATGAGAATGTGGATACCTTATCAGAAGTTTATTTTCCAAATTTGAGCTATTCTATTTAGAATTAATAAAAAATAGCGTGTGGGCTAAATCAACTGGTAACTCATTAACATAGCTGTTGTGGTGGTTAAAATTCCGCTATAAACTGTAGGTCCACCAATACCTTGAATGTTCACCGAAAAATGAGGATTCAACTAGTCCTTGTAGAGGCTGTATTATTATTAGAAAAATTCAAGAACAATTCCTAAAAACATTGATCCTGTGACATTGGATCTGAGGGCTCCTATTAGTCCACGAACACGCGCCTACAAAGTCGGTTTGGGCGCTCAATCATTATCCGTTTACACTCCAGAATTTGATAAAGATGATTGAAAACTACAAATTGACTTTTTCTCCCTAAGTTATTTTAGGCAGGGCATAAATAAAAGAACTGCAGGACAGTAAATAAATGACCAACGGATTTGATAGAATTGTGCCGTAGATTGGACAAATTGATATAGAGCAGAACTAAATAATGCTGCCGATTCCGCCTTTCTGCTGCAAAATTGCATATTCTGCAACCTTTTTTTTCTATTCTGCTTCCCAACTGGCCAATCTGCTACCCAAAATTATTAGACTGCTATAAAATTTTCTTTCAATTTGCTATAAATACATGTCTTCCTTATATTGAAGTATTGCTATTAAAAACCTTAAAAAGATGTCGGTCACACCAGCAGGTAAAATATTTCAACAGGTTTCCATAGGAGGTACCAATTAGTACCAATTGAGTACTTATTATGTACCAAGTTTGAGCCCAATCAGACCAAAAGTGTAGAAGTTACCTGCTGGCGAGACGTCATGCCGGCAAAAAAAACAATAACTTGGAACCCTTAGGGGTATACTAATTTTTTTATTGGAGTTACCAATTAGTACCAATTGATTATTAAATATTTTGAAAGTTTGGACCCCAGCAGACCCATTTTACTTGCTGGTGAGACCGACACCTTAAAAAGCATTAAAGAACGATGTATTACTATTCTCCAGAGGAAGAGAGCCCCCTTTGGTGGAGGAAAAAATATTGAAAAGAATTATATCTATTACCAATAAAACTAAGTTCAGACCTGATCTATCAGTGCTGAATTTTAGAAATACTTTCCAACAAATTCGTAGATTAGTATTATTGGAATGAGAATATTGGTGTTGATTTCATCATTACAAACCCTGCCACAGAAATAAAGAGAAGGCAATTTGATAAATTACACCATCGTAGATCGTAGTCACGTTCTAGTCACAAAATATTCTCTCCTTGGAAACGATCGTCGTATATCTAGTTTCCATTACAATTATTTTTTCCTACAAAGCTATAATAGAAGTTTATAAATTCTTACTTATGTTGTACGGGACATGCATACTAAAGTGCTAAAATCTTTTAACAGCTCGCTTCGTCTCATGAATGAAAATTATATACAGATTTTTTTTCTTGCTTTCGTTCAAATTGTTAAATAATTCAATAAACCACTTATTAACAAAAAAATAATAATAAAAATAATGAGTTATAAAACAACTATAATAAACGTAAAAATGGCCATAAAAATGTAACAAATATGGGCAATAAAAACTCCGAAAATTATATATTATTATCAATTATATTGACTTTTATTGACCTTAAAATTTACATAAAAAAATAAAAAAAAAAACATCAATAGAAATAAAAATGTGAAACAAAATAATAATAACAATAATAAGAATGGGAATACAACCAGTCGTCATCAGGGGTTTAAGATCGCACAAGACTTTTTCCTTTTTTTCGAATTTTTTTTTGTGGGAGAGTTAAAATAAAATGTCATAGGTTTTAAAGAGAAAGACTTATTAATAAAAATGCCTTTTTGAATGTATTTATTAAAAATGTACAAAAACGAGTTTGGTTAGTTTAGAAAATAAATATTTTCCAACATATATATTGTTGTGTATGCATGAATAAGTCGGCCATTCACCCATATTTTAAAATTTTCATCATGCTTCGAACTCGAACTTGAAGTGAAGAAAAAAAAATCTCTTCTCTTGTCTTACCTCGCTTGAGTTGCATCGGAAATATTTGATTTTATTTTAATTATCATAATCCACATGAAACCCATTCAATATATCTCTTCCCCAACACTATCCAGCCCGAACCCGACCCATCATTAGTATTCAAGAGATAGTCGACGACAAAAAAAATTGTTTTAATATTAGAGACAGGTTTTTCCCAGAATATAATTCTATTATTTTATTCACATAAATCACCAATCGCCATTTTGAATGAAATAAAAATAATACGTGTTCCATCTCTTGTCCTACACGTCCCGATGAAAACCACCTAACTCGTCTATGATCACTATAAATCTGAACCTATGACAAATTTTACAACAATTTAAGTGCTTTGAGTTTTATAGGTTGTTTATTAGCCACCCGAAAATTAAATGCTCGTAAAAACACAATAAAAATAACATAAAAAATGAAACACTTACCATTTATTTATATAAGCGTATAAATAATATCACAAACATAAAAACAACATAAAAATCATATAAAAATGCACATAAAATTTATAAAAATTAGGAGGAATTGTAATAAGAAATCGTAAAAATATGAATTCAATTATGTGTTGTTTAATGTTGTTGAAAAAAAGTGTTAATGAAATCATAAAAAAGTATTTTTGATGAGAGTTTGAGTGTATAAATTAGTCAACCGGGTGTCAGCATGATGACCGTAAAAAATTAGACCCTTTCAAGCGTGATGCGAGAGAGTGATGTTATGGTATTATGTTGTTGGGCGCCATTTACAGTTATCGGTGTAGGGTGGTTAAATCACAGTCCTTAAACTGTTTTATTTGCAATTTGGGGCCATAAAATCTGTAGTTTTTCGTGTACGAAAAATATGAGCCAAATAATGTTTCTGGTGGCCATTTGCAATTTTATGGGACATCAAAATATTTTATAACTTTGAAAAAGATATTTTACAAAATAAGTGGCTACGTACGACGAGATCCAGTAGCAAAAGAGCTTTTGGAGTACTGCCATCGGTAAGGAATTCGTTGCAGAGGCAGACCACGCCAAACATGGCGCCATGATGAATGGAGTGACATTCGGGATGGATAAGTATTATTGACCGGCTGTGTTCCACAAGATTCCACAGGCCTTAAGTAAGTAAGCAAGGCTTATAGTACCCAATAGGGACCAGGCGAGTCATCTTATTTCAGAGAACTTTCTAGGTATTAGTGGACCTACAGTTTATAGTGGATTTCGAACCATGACATTTTTAATGGTTATGCTTATGAGTTACAAGTTCATTGAGCTCATCAAGTTTTGTAAAATTTTTGTGAGGAAACTAACCTGTTCGACACCACCATACTTCAAACGCCATCTATTCAATACTTAAGTTTATGCAACAAGTATATTTCTGATAGCGTGGTTATGATGTAACACGTTGGAAATTACCTTTTTTACGTTATTATTTATCAATAATAGAGCTCACAACGCAATCTGCCATCACGATAATGAAGAAAAAACGCAAAGTTAATTTCATCATCACGGGTCGGATTTGAACCCGTTCGACGCTCTACCGATCAAGTCACGTGGGCAGTACTAATGGAAGACCTAAATGGCAGTGGCAGGAGCGGAACGAATACAAAAGTCTATCTTATTCCTCTAAAATGTCTTGCGCCCGGACTCAAAAGATGGAAGTTGCAGGTTCATTCCTACAAAATTGTTTTTTAGCCATGTAAGGTGCCACATCTTTTGGATTCTTACAAAACCAAATGACAGATTTTTCCAAATATTTTGACCGAATTGCCCATTCGAGGGTTCTATATAAGGTAGAGGGAGGCTAAATGCATGATTTAAAAAAAATCTATAAATTAGGGTAGCTGACATTTACACACTAGGGTGGATCGATTGGACGAAAATGCAAAAATGGCAAAACTGGTCCTACCAAAAAGATGTGTTTTGATTCCAATGGCCTCCTGATTTTCCGGGGAATTTTAAAATGACGTTCTCGATGCGCACCATCGGTTCAAAAGCTACCGGTCCTGGTACAAAGGTAAATTTTTATTACTTTTTTTATTGTATTTTTATTTAAATTTGGTCGACTCCCATAATATACAAAAATGTGAAATAAAAAGTTTATTCAAAATTAGGGTCTCTTCAAAAACCGGGTTTTTCTAATAAAATTTAGTTTTTCCCAAATTTGTCAAAAACTAACAGCTTTTAATCTCTCTTTTTTATGTTATTTCACATTTTTGTATATTTTGGTGGTCTAGCAAACTTCAAGAACCATAGGCCGATACGGCTTCATGACTTTAACTTCTATAGTTTTTTATCTATGCCTCCGCTCTTAACGCTATGGCTAATTAGGGGTGCCATTAGGGGGGACGTACTGATTAGATTATTGATGAAGTCACTCCATTTTAATATAATAATTCATCATTTTTGGTATACAAATGTCGACTTTGTATGGGAGCCCATAGAAGCCTTTGAGTGGGCTGATAATTTGTAGGCATACAACGGGTACCATTTAATATTCTTGGCCAAAATTTCGTTAATAAATGTGTTATTTATGTCGTTTTTATCGATAAAATGAAGAACTTTTTTATGGTAGCCCACTGAACCTTTATTCGATTGGGCTAAAAATTGACAATCGTAAAACGAGTACCAAGTAACAATTTTGGTCAAAATTTTAAAAGATTTTATTCATAAATGTGTGATTTATATCGGTTTTATCTATAAAATGACGAGCTTTTGTACAGGAGCCCACAGAAGCCTTCATCCGATTGGGTTGAAAATTGTTAGGCATAAAATGGGTACCAAAACATACTCTTGGCCAAAATTTTAAAATATTTTATAAATGAATGTGTGATTGATATCGTTTTTATCGATACAAGGACAAACTTTTGTATGAGAGCCCACAGAAGTCTTTGTCGTATTGTGCTCTCATATGAATAAATCACGTGTCCTTATCAAATGAATACTTCCTACAAAATTTCAGCTCGATCAGACAAACCGTCTAGAAGTTTTCTTGAGACAAAAAAACTGTCTACGATCGCGGAATCGCGGGATCGTTCAACCAAATTTGTTCGGAAATGACTCCTAGAGGTCCACAACGTGTTTCAAAATTTATTTGGGCGATTTTTATTTTTGGACCAATCGCAAGACTTGAACTTCTAGAAGTTAAAGTAAAAAGTACAACTAAAAAAATATTATTAAAAAAAAAAAACTTTTTACCGGGACGTCATTTCAAAAATCCACCAAAAATAAATAGGCTTTATTGGGATTAAACTTATTAAATTTTTTGGTGGGGGTCAGCTTTCCAGTTTGCCGTTTAAAGTTCCGACATAAAATTGATCCTCCCTATTAGTGTCGTCTTCATTGTCTGCTCCAATCGGATCCGATCCAAGTTTTTGGAAATTAGGAGGAAAAAGGTGTTTCTGACCCCTAAAAGTATTTTTTAGTTGCTCTAATGAGCCGTCTTATAATGAAAAAAAAATGTACTGGAGAGACCAGAAAACCAAAAACTCACCAAAATTTATTTTAAGTAGGTATTTTTCAGACATCCTAGACCATAGAGTACAAGTTGACGGTTTCTAATAAGGGACTACAGTGGTTCCGATTCTGCTACTAAAATACAAGAAGGCCAAATAGAACATTTGGGAGACTATTGGCACAGTTTTGAAGTTTGCGGATACTGAAAGCAGATTTTATGGATTTTCATAGGTTCAGGGCTAGAATCGAGCCCTAGTGCACCCTAGCGGCGCTGAGGCACTTATTTTTCATAGAAATGAAATATTAATTTTTTTTTCAGGATTGAATGAATATGACTAGGACCACGATGCTTGTTTATCCTCTAATAATTTTGAAGGAAACTCAAAAAACAAGT
>JXPH01003210.1:714-12415 GCA_001014845.1 Mochlonyx cinctipes | reverse complement strand
CCCCCTGAAGTCCTAAAATAGACAATTAACATTAATTACAACTATAACGCGGTTTCTACTGGCTTTTAGATACAAATTTATAATAAAAAATAGGAATATGAACAATTTCAGAGGAACGCCCTACCAGTCCTAAATAGTATAGAAGGATCAAAAATTAATGTTTCATAAAATGTCAACTATACAGCATTGAATTATTCTTAAAATCTTACATTCGAAATAATTTTCGTAGCATTTTATTCCCCCTCATGTCCCCTGTCATCACAAGAATTAAATTTTGGGTCATTTTTTGTTCATATAAACATCTTAAACTCTTTTTTACGCGGATATCTTTTCAATACATAAAAGTGTGCAAGAAAATAAACAAATTTGCATAAATTATTTAATAAAAACCGACTCCAAATTATTCAGAATCTGAAATCTTGTTTTTGCTCGCTTGTTTCCAAACAAATTTTCACCAATTTTATGCAAAAATATTCCGTAACATTGAGCTTAATTGTGTTGATTTTATACAAAATGTCCAAAAAAACGAAGCGAATAATCTGAGACGGATCCGATTCGATTCTCTAACGTCTCCCCAAGTCATCTCCATTTTGAGAGTGATTGTTTTTGTTGGCAAAGTGCAGAATCATGAAATAAAAAAGTGAACTTTTCGTTATTTGTTTTCTTAAATGTTGATTTTTCAATAATATTCAACATCTGAAGTGCCCTACTTTTGTGATTATCTTACTTTATAATATTCAGTTATGAGTATTGGTATTTCTAAGGAATTATTTATTTTTCTTGTACATAACTGCACAATAATCGAAAGAGAAGTAACGAGAAAATAACATCCTTGACAACTGCGAATTTAAATTGAATTGATATTTTAATATTTATATTTATTTTCAATCGACTTTTTTGGTTATTTTTGTGTTTTCAGTTGATCTTATGACAATTGACCCACTTTTTTCTCCATTTTTTATTCAATTATAAATGTCATCCGACAGTTTGTATTTACTTTTTGTGTAATGTTCACTTTATAACCCTGGTCTGTCTGTTTTAACTTCTGTTGGCATCCTTTGGCTATCTTTAACCCTTTCTAATGTAACTGTTTATTTTTACCACCTTAATGCTCTTAATTCTTTCTAAATCTTGCTAACTTTTTTTAAACTCTTACACTGAGAGAAAACTTGTTTATTAGCTAGGTTGGAAGAAACAAGATTTTGTTTGACCTTGGGTGGGAAAAAAGTCAAACAAAGTCTTGTTTGGCCCAAAACAGGTAAAACAAATTTAATTTAGTACAAACAAGATATTTTAAGCCACAACTAGAATTCTTGTTCCAGACAAACAAGATGTGTATGAAAAAATAACATAAAAGTGCCCAACAAGATCTTGTTTCGGTTTGTCGCAAACAAGATCTTGCAAGATAACAAAATAGTATCTTGTTTGAGTCACATAAGATAAGTTGCAACTTATCTTATGTGACTCAAACAAGATACTATTTTGTTATCTTGCAAGATCTTGTTTGCGACAAACCGAAACAAGATCTTGTTGGGCACTTTTATGTTATTTTTTCATACACATCTTGTTTGTCTGGAACAAGAATTCTAGTTGTGGCTTAAAATATCTTGTTTGTACTAAATTANATGTTTTCGACGTCATCGTTAATTACTCTATTCCGATGATTTTGCTGTTTTTTATTTTCCACTTTTTTCAATTTTTTTTGGGTCGCTCTCATTTAACCTCTGATTCTAAAACTGCCACATTCACTCACCTCTCGCTGAAAATTCTTAAAATTGTTTTTATTGATCCTGTTTGCGTGAGAAAATAAGCTTCCAAACAAGATCTTGTTTGCATGGCAATATTTATTTCACATTTATTAGATACATACTTTCAAGTAACTGGTTTGGTCTAACGGATAAGAGGCGGCTCTCACGACGTAGAGTTTGAAAAATTCCCGTCAATGACGTATTTTTAACGTATCTTGTTTGGTCAAAACAAGATCTTAATTCTCTTACACATGATTCTGATGATCTTTTTATTGGGTATACCCAATAAAATTGAAAACATCGAAAACGATCAACATAAAATTTCGACGAATTTGTGATTTTTTATTTTTCTTTTTTTCTTATTTTTTGGGTCTATTTGGAAGGTTTACCACTCCTTTCCAATCCCTGATTTCAAAACTGCCATATTTACTCATCTCTCACTGAAAATTCTTAAAATTGTTTTTTATCGATCCTGTTTTTGAGCAACGCCTTGAAGAAAGGATGATCCCAGGATAGTCCCGCATTGATCCTGTTTAGGACATATCTGGACATCTTTTTCGGGTTCGACTTTTTTATCGGGATAGCTCGTCCCAATTATCATGTAGTTCACCCTGGATTTTTGACTAAAAAGATATTGTTTGTCAGGAATAAGATCTTATTTGGGAGAAACAAGATCTTGTTTTCATATATAAGGTCGAACAAAATCTTAGTTGTTGGAAATAAGCCAAACAAGATCTTCTTTCTCCCATCCAAGATCTTGTTTACCAAAACGGTCGACCCAAACAAAATCTTGTTTGAGAGTAACAAGATCTTGGTCTTTTTTTAGCTTTTTTAACTATCTATCTTCAACCATTTCTGAATCTTCCTAACTCTCTTTCAACCAGAGTGGCGCGAATAAATTAGAATAAATTTGGTTTTTTGTCCTTCTGATTCAAAACCCAATTTATTCTATTTTATTCGCCCAACTCTGCTTTCAACTATTTTTAGAGCTTTTTAACTTTACAAAACAAAATTCAATTTGTTTTAGCCTCGTCTCTTTTTCTTCAGCTGTCTTTAATTCTTTGATCTACTCGGACCTGGCTACAAAACATGAAAAATTTATGTTGCTTTTGCGTTTGGTCCAAGAATAAAATTTCAAGTACCGTATTCTTACATGGTTAACGACTATCAAACAGCATGACAAAAAAAATAACAGCATTTTCTATCGGTCTGTTAAATTACGCTAAAGTTTTGGTCGTAAGTTGAAAAATAACAATGAAAAAATGGGTCTTGTTCCCTAGGGGGTGGGAATATTTTTTTACATTTCTTGATTAGTGAAATGTATAGGAGGTTATCCAAAAGCTGTAACTGAATGCCATTGAGACTCGAGGAAGTATTACACCATTTTTTGTTCCATTTGTTTCTATCACGGTTACACTGAGAAAAAACTTGTTTATTGGCTAGGTTGGTCTTGTTTGCCTTTGGTTGGGAAAAACAAGTCAAACAAAAACAACGTGAAATAATTTTTGTCAATCAAACAAGATATTATTAGCCACAAACAAGTATTCGCGTTTAAAGAAACAAGTAAAAAAATTGAAAATTGAAGGCCCAACAAGGTCTTGTTCCGATGAAACATAATAAATATAAACAAGATCTTGATTAATTTTTTGCTCAACAACTAATCTTAAGTGACTCTAACAAGATACTATTTGGATAAAGTAACAAAAAAATATAAGTCCCAAACAAGCTTCTAAAAAAGAGCCAGCTACCAAACTAGTTTGTTTGCAAGACAATATTTATTTCATATTTAGTAGCGTACTTTTAAATAATTGGTTTGGTCAAGTGGATAAGAGGAGGTACTCGTGAATTACGAGAATTATGGACCGATTTTCAACCCGTCACTGTCACTTTTTTACGTTTCTTGTTTCTGACTGAAGTTCTTGTTTGGTCGAAACAAGATCTCGTTTCTTTAAAATAAGATTCTTGTTGACCCTCGATTTTATCATAGCAACCGCTAGGAATCGAACGAGATGGAAGAAGACTATTGACCGGTTTTGTCGCACAAAGGATCAAAGGGCTTAAGGTATTGCTTGCCGGAAATAAGATCTCTGAGAACCAAGATCTTGTTTTTGACAGAATGATCTCAAATAAGATGGAACAAGATCTTGTTTCTCGCAACTAAGATCATGTTTACCGAAACAGTTGAAGCAAACAAGATTTTGTTTGGGAAAAACAAGATATTCCTTGCCAAAACTGATAAAATCGTGTCGTCTTAATCAATCCGCTTTTTCAATTGGTCTTGAGCTTTTCTTGGTTAGGGAGAACAAAGCTTTTTAAATATGTCTAGAAAATGGATAAGACCAAAGACTAGACTAGATTAAAGTGGAGACTAACTTCTCAAATTCAAATATATCATAATTAGGTGACTTTAATATGGTTTCGACCCTTGTAAAGTAGCATTTAGAATGTCTAGCGAGATTCAAATTGAACTTGAAAACTGCTTTACATAAATTGAACTGAACTAAACTTGCTTTTAATTTTCAATCTTGTCTAGCAAGTCAAAATTCGGCAATGCATTTTTGCTCGATGTAAACTGGTTAAGACTAAGCTAGCGTTTAATTTTAGTCGAGTGCAGGTTAGTCTATTCGAGTTTGAATAAATTTTTACCGGTCATAACACGATTATTAATTCTTTCTTCCTCTGTACCCCAAAAATTTTGAGTAATGGACGTCTATGATTAGTATACTAACTACTACTACTATTCCCAGGAGGGTGAGAACCCGCCCTCATAACATTTATTATCCTATACAGTTAATTTATGTTTTAACCCCCTTCAACAGTCGTGGCTCCGTAGTTGTCAAGAATTAACTTTAAATATAATATAATATCAGACATTAAGATTGAAAATCAAGGTTTTGTAAAAATGTCTACTGAACCACCTAAACCAAGCTAATATTTAATTTCTTTGTTCAATCTCAAGTAAAAAATAAAATAAACAAAAAAAACACTCAACAAGATAAAACTCTTCTTCAAGGATTTCTCGAAAGATGAATCCGGTTTTTTATCATCCACAATCAATCCGGTTTTAATAATTTTATTGGGATTCTCCACTTTATTTCTTTTATGTTCGATTTGATTTCGTTTAAAGAAACCCATCAATAATAACCAATTAAAAAATAAATAAAAAGTCCACTGTTTAATATTTAATTTTTTTTTCCGGGTGCGAAAACACGCAACAAGTTTTTAAGGGGGTATTAAATAACAATTACATGTCCTATAGCCAGATAATTACATCGCGCAGGTCTCAATAAATTTTTAAAGTGCATGTTCATTTTCTATTGTATATTCCGAAACTATTTTTTTGCAGAAAATGTCATGTAATTCGCAATGTATGTCAAAGCAAAGAATGAGAAGTCAAGGTAGAACTTTATCTCTTTTACAATATTATTTACCTCTTATACTTATTCTATCTATAAGGTATAGGTATAAGAACAAAGCATTATTTTATTTTAATTATTTGTTGCCATCGACATTATTCTGTATACACGGTATTTAAAATAAACAATAAAATTGAAAATGCCACCGTTATAAATAATTTACTTTGATTAGGCAGATATCTCCATAATATTAAGCTTTTTTATCACAATTTTTATCTGAATTAAACTATCGCACATTCTATCGGGAAACTTTCCATCTATCCACTTGTAAAACAATTATTTTTATTATTCCACTAGATATAAATATTAATTAATTTCCATTTTGCTTTCAACGAAAAAAATTAAATAAGAAAAATCATTTCACTTCACTCACTTGTCGCAAATGGTCTTAATCGTAAGGTATTCAACTGTTAAACTAAATGGATGTTTAAAAATTTATGTTACGTTGGACCATCATACAAAAAAGGTCCAACAAATCGTACGTCGTCGAGCTAACTAAACCAAACATGTAAAAAATTTAACACAAACACCAGCAAACAGTACACGGAGCACACACAACATTATTTAATTTTTATGTTCACTTTTGAACACAAGCATAAAATGAAAAATGTATTAACTTTTTCATGTGGTCGTTGTAAGTGGTTAGATGGTGCGCCTTCATTTTAACGAATTGCAGTTTGAAAAGGTGCCATAAAAGTACGAATTAAACACTGGAATGGTCCCTAATCGCATAAAAGGACAATATTTAATATTTAGTCTTTTTTTGTACCACAAATTTCAGAATTTCAGCTCTCATCCTAGCAGGATGGGCCCTATTATTACCAGCGACCAGATAGTTAGGGGCGACTGTGGTTGGTTTTATGTTTTTTTAACCAATCACAATCGTTCCTAACAATCTGGGACTGTCTGCACTAGGGTTCGGTTTTTTAAAATCGATGTGCTATCACAATGGTACAATCATAGGATAGCTTTTTAAATTGGGCCTAGAAATTGGACTTAGCGGACGCTGCGCAACTGTCCGGACGTAGTATAATGAAATGTTATACTCATCAAACTCTATTGAATGGCACCTTTGTCAGACGGTGCTCTCACGAGACACTTTTTGTCCAAGTCCGCTACGTCTATAAGAGCCGATTCACATAGATTTTTTTCGTTATTGACAGGCATTAATTGACGAGCATTAATTGGAGGGGCATTACTGACTGGAGCAATTGAGCTCCAGTACTCTCTAGCATACAGCAAAGCGTGTTCACATAGATTTTTTTTCAATTGCTCCAGTCAATAATGCCCCTCCAATCAAATCTCATCAATTAATGGAAAAAAAAAATCAATCGGCTGTTTTGTTTGAATAACTACCTTTTGAGTAGGCCACTAACTCTATTTTTCAGCCACTGTCACTGCGAAGATTACAAATTTTAAATCGACTCAACTTGCCACTCGTTTGATATTATCGTCCGTTAGGGCGGATTCACATAGATTTTTTTTTCAATATTGACAGGCATTAATTGACGAGCATTAATTGGATTATTGAATGGAGCAATTGACAAAAAATCCATGTGAACACGCTCTGCTGACTATGCCGAAAAGTGCTGGAGCTCAATTTCTCCAGTCAATAATGCCCCTCTAATTAATGCTTGTCAATTAATGCCTGACAATGATGAAAAAATCTATGTGAGTTCCCGCTCTTAGAGCTGACTCACATAGATTTCTTTTTTAAATTTCGACAGGCATTAATTGGAGGGGCATTATTGTTTTAAGCAATAGAACAAAAAATTTATGCATACACGCTGTGCAGCGTGCGTTCACATAGTTTTTTTTTAATTTCTCCAGCCAATAATGTCCCTCCAATTAATGCCTGTCAATACTGAAAAAAAATCTATGTGAATCAGCTCTTAGTTTTTAGTCCTTAATTCTGCACTGAAAATAAATCGAGCCCAAACTGGCTTAAATTCTTTCAAACTCGAAGAAAGATGAGCTCCTTATTGTTGTGCTCGAGCTTCGAATAGAGCTTTTGTGTGGTACAGTTGAAGTCAAAAACCGAGGGGTTAGGGCCCCAGGGTATACGCCCATTCGGCCAAAAGCCACTCAGCTGAAGGCCGACCGAAGGCTGGTCATTTGGTCGAATGAAATGGTCGTTCGGACGAATGTCATAAGGTCGATCGGTCGAATGCCATGGTCGATCGGTCGAAAGTCGTTCGGTCAAAAGTCGTTCGGTCGAACGGGGGTATATCGGCCCCAGGGATCAGTGAAATTTAGTCAATTTGGGCAAACATAATTCGGCGAAGTGATACCTATTGGCCTAAAGGGTTTGAAAATTGCTATAAAAAAGTGGAACGGTTCTCTCAGGGACTGTACGGACCAATGAAAATTTGTCAATTTCACAGCTGGGCCGAATAATTTCGAACAGTTTTTTATGTTTATGCATAAGGCTCTAATACTTCAAATTCGAGACCTATGCTAGAATAATAAAGATCTTAAAAATCTCGAACGACTTCAGGGACAGGAACCTTAAGGTAGGGTAGGGACATAGATAAAAAAAAGCAGGTAAACCTTGTTGAGATAAGAAATACTTAAATTTGAGAATATTTGAAGAACACGAATGGCAGTTGTAATTTTTTTTTATAAAATTCTAAGTATTTTTAAAAAAATATTAAGCTAGCCAAAAATTCCGCAATCCAGCTGTTCTATCTTTGATTAAAAATGACATATCGACGTCCCCCACGTAAAACATGTCAACAAGAGATGACATATTTTTCTGTTTTTTGTAGTTTTAAATTTACACGTGTGGAAATAATTTGGCAGGCATCAGATGCGAAATGGTGGAAATATTCGAAAATATATTTTTGGAAACTTTGTAAGAGTTTTTCAAAATTCAATTGTAGAAGTTGAAACCTGTTAAAAATTGTTTGCTCAGCATGAATTCATTTTTTATTGGACTTAAAAAAGGATTGGTCTGTTTAAGATTTCAATTTTCATGTTTTTAGCTCAATTTTGTTTTCACCGTACTGAAAAGTAAAGAAATCTGAGGCGTCGATGTATGGGATGTTAAGGTTTCATATAAAGTGTCTCATCAAAAAAAAAACATCTTCAGTGAAGTTTTTGCTAAATATATCATTTAAAAAAGAAATAAAAATATTTAAAGGTTTCGAACTTTTTTGCATATTTCTGCTTTTCCAACCTCCAAATATTTTTTCAAAAATCTGATATACGGTGATTTTTTTTATTTATTTTTTTGTGGAAAGAAATACAAAAATAATAAACTTGATGTTGACGTTACGTTTTATCTGTCAATATGGACAATTTTTTGGTCGGGCGATTTCCTTCCTTTAGAGGGTTCCAAAATCTAGGTTAATGCGTTACCCTACACTGAAAAATTATCCTTCCCAAACTATGGGTGGTTTTGCGCCAAAAATGTAATTTGAACCATTTTTCCATTTTTAGCTCAAAACGCACTATTTAAAATTAAGATCTAAAAAGGACAATTCAAAAAAATAACTTTTTCTTTCGAATTTTTGTAAGTTAAGGGGTCTGATTGGAGTTTGTACCAGGACCTGAAAAGTTAAGGGTAAAAGTTCATCTAGTAGACATTAATACACAACTTTTTATCGCATTACCAAACGATTTTCCAAAATTTTCTATTTTGGCCCACCCTAGTGTGTGTGTGTGTGNATGGGTAGCGTCAGTGTACCACTACAAGGATCATTCATACTAAGATGTTCAAAGGAGGTGTTTTGTAAAATAAAGACCCAATGGTGGAGTCATCACAGAAGAAGAAACTAGAGCATTTTCTTAAAGATAAACATTAACACATACACAACTTTTTGCGTGTAAAATAAACGTCAAAGCCATTTTTGTGTGTTGTATTGCGATATTGATGTCTGTTACAGAACAGTATAAGAACAAATAAAACTTACTATGGTCGGTTTTGCCCTGATTTAGCAGGTATTTGGCGGGACTTATATGCTAGTATTTTTGCATTCGTAAACAAAAGTACTCGCATATGAGTCCTATCTAGTTTCACCACAGATTCTACACCAAAAAGCAGGAGCTTTAATTATATTTCAGTAACAAAGGTATAGTTATACCGCAACTAAAATATTTTGTACAATAGCGCCCGGGGTTTACTATTGGTAAGAGCGGAAAAACAAAAAATTATACAAAAATAATATTCAATCGTCTTTTTGTCAACATGGTGATTTTGCATATGGGACTGATATGCAAGTATTGGCAGTGTAGGCCTTGTGAAGATTATTTTTAAAGGATTGCAAATCTATAGATTTTGAATGATTATCTATAGTTGTAGCCTACTACAATTTTCACTTGCCTTCTAAGGGAAATTTCAAAAAGTGCAAGAGCTAACGTTTGTTGAAATTACCTATCTGAGGGTGAACAGGACTTTTTTCTGAATTTTCTATGAAATCATAACTTTTTTCACGAAATTTGCAGCCTTTTTTGTTGATGCCCAAAACACAATTCTGAATAATCTCAAAAACCTTCAGTGTATATAATAACCATTTATTTATGCTTCTAAATTTTATTTATTTTTACCGTGTATCAACTTTATTTATGGAACACCTCCCATAATTTATGCAATTGCCTTGGTCACCTTGTCATTTTTTTTTGCTACTTTGCCATTTATTAGCGCCCGCAGTTGACTTTCTTTAATTATCTACCTATCTGTTTCCAATCATGCAATAAAAATAGCCAAAAAAGTTGTTATTTTTTTATTAACAACAATACACTACACACTCTGCATATGTGTAGCATAAAGGTAATGTATCTAATTTCAATACAATAAAAGACAAAAAACGAAGTAAACCATAAAGTGGATTGAAAAACTTCTTCTTCAATTAAAATTTCAACATAAGGCTGCAGTAGAGAAAGGATTTATGTGGGCGGTCTAAGAATCTCGGGCAATTTACCTAATTTTGGTTAGAAATTGCGGAAATAACCACACCCCATACCCACAACGAAAAACTCACATCAAAATCGAGTGCTATTTACAGGAACACAATTATTCAAATGACTAGAAAAATAATACCAAACAACCACTAACTCTTTTCCTCTACTTATAGACAGATATATGGAGCCTGTAAGAAGAAAAGCTTATAAGTTTTTAAAAAATAGAAATAAGAATAAAATACAGAGAAGAGAAATGAAATAAAAATGGAAAAGAAAAATTTAAATATGTATTAGTGTCAGGTCAGTGGCCCAATATATATTGGAACTAAAAATCTTCGTCTTTTTGTGATTGTGACGTTACTTTACTTAACTCTAAACACGATTATACTTGCTCGAAAAGCATACACGCACACATACGCAACGAAACATTACTTAAGCCAATAGAAATGTTATGTTAAGTTGGATTAATCAACAAGTTTTTGAGTTATTATTGTTGTTATTATTACTCCTTAAGTAGACTTTAAAAAGAATCCTAATTTGTTATATTGGCTTTTAAATGCGCGTTTTGAAAAATTTCCATTAGACAGAACGGAAAATTACCTCAAAATAATCAATTATATTATTTTGAATAGGATTAAATATTTTTGGGTTCTTTATAAAATGTGAATTGCTCTTTTTTGGTTGAAAAAGGAATAAAAGAAACATTAAATCAAGTTTTACAACATTTTGAACCTGTATGGTAAAATGTGGGGATTAGAGGTTCAAATGCAACTTCTTGTTCTCAATATAGTAAAAATATATACTCACGATTTACTTTAGCATGAAATATTTAGAAAACTTACCTGAAAAAGAAATAAATTTTGATCATTAGTTATATTAAATTTGCACATAAGGCCAAGGAATAGGGTGGATCAATTTGACGAAAAGGCAAAATGGCAAAGTTGAAAAAAAATTAAAAAAATATAAATATTTGGCAGAAGTTTAGCCAAAGTTATTTGACAAACGTTTGTCCAAAGTCCTCTATGTAAAATTGCCCCATTTTACCCATATAATTTGGCTGAATTGAAAATTTCCAAAATTAGCCAAACTTTGACCTAAATATTTGTGTTAATCAGGGGCTAAAGACTTACTTTGTTAGCCAAAATCGCGATAAAAAATCATATAAAAATTTGGCAGAAATTTGGCCAAATAACTACCCAAATTTTGCCCTAAATTTGGCCAAAGTTTCTTGCAGGGATGGAATCATACCATAAACACATGATGACTACTAGTGTCACTTATATTTTAATGTCGCCATTCTAATATCTTGCCTGTAAGCCTGTTGCTAAGATCAATTTTTTTAATGTTTTCCACCTTATTTGAAGCAAAAAACATCTGTTTTAAAAAAAATTGGATTGGATTGGAAACGATTGAGATTTCAAAGGCGAGATTCAGAAATAAGTGACACTGGTGGTCACCATGCCCATACGTAGTCTGACAGGGTATAATTAGGTTGTGTATACTATTTTTGAAAATCCTTACGCGATCATCCAGGATAATAAAATAGAGAAACTCCGTGAGAACATGCATTTCCTGAAAGCTGCACTAGTTTTGAAGCACATCTCAACCTGGGACATGGATATTATGACGACCATT
>JXPH01003183.1:14683-29591 GCA_001014845.1 Mochlonyx cinctipes | reverse complement strand
TTTGGGTTCAAAAAATTTGTGATTTTTATTTGTAAAACGTTGCGCGCGGTGTCTAAATGAAGTGATATGACCTGGAGAATGGTAAAAATTAACTTTATGCATATACGTAATGTATATAAGATGTATACATAATTTGTATATACGCCTTTTAAATTTAATTTAATTATTTTTAATTTTTTTCCGTGAACCCTTTTTTTGGGTTCGAAGGTGGAACTCTAAATAAAGTAGGTAGACTTTACCGAAATTTTGGCTTCTTTGAACCCAAAAAGAGTCGGATTTTGTGTGTATACCCACACAGATACTCCTGAAAACTAAAATTTTAGTTCCTTTCACCAAAATTCAGGCAAAATTATACCCACTATTAATTATAGTTCGAGCTTCGAACTATTATTTTTAGTTCGATTTTCAAACTTTGCCAGAAGAGTCAACTGACCATCACCTTTTCAATTTTTTTTAGTTCACTTATCCAAACTATTTTTTTTAGATGTTCTAACTATTTCAAAAACGAGTTCGTATTCTAGAACTATTCTGATAGTTCCACGAACTAAAAATATCGTTTGCTTTTACCAGACATTAAGTATAAGTGATTGTTATGACAGATTTGACAGATTTACTACTACAAAGTATTGAACAGATGTACCTACTAAGTATTCCTGAAAAAATCAAAGATCTCCATTAGAAATTTCCAAGTACTATTTGAACAAACACCTTAAATTGGAGTTCGTTAGCTTTTTGAAGTTCACTCTGACCCACTAAAGGTTTGTTAGATTTTGTAGGAAGGGTCAAGTAATTTTCAAAATTTTCATGTGCTCATTGTTATTTTATTTGAACTATACAAATTGCTTCAAATATCCTTAAATGTTTCCAAGAGCTTCAAAATATTTTCCAGTAATTCAAAGATAATCCCAAACAATCAGATAACAACCGCCTTCTACAAATACCCAAACCGTACCTTTTTACATTCCATTGTGATGTGCAGATCCCATAAAAAGCGTTCAACGAACATAAAATTGAATTTTTGATAATTTGATTTGTTTTTGAGCTGAAATAATATCCAGATTTTATTTTATTTTTATTTTATTTTTCATTCAATTATGTTTGGCAATATGTTTGCTTTTTATATATGTTCGGGAACAAATAAAAGAGAATATATTGGGAATTGTGTTTTGTGTTTGATCATCAATATTCAGAGCGCAGAACAATGCACAACGTGATTGAATTTGAAATTTCAGTGTTGAACTCAACTACACATACCTACTTGTGATTCATCTCGAAATGAATTGATTTTACTCAAATTTATCATGTTCTGGAATTCTTGAAATTTTAGGGAATTATTTAGACGCCCACAAACTAAAAGCTTTTTATTGAAACACTAATTTTAATTTCTCGTTTTTTTCTTTTCAGGTAAGTTTCATCATTTTTGAATATTTTTTAAAAAGAAACATTCATCACCCAGGTATATGATGATGATGACAACTCAACATTTAAACGGTAGTTAATTAACCTTTGAGTGTGAAACGTATGATGTTGTTTGTTTGTAAAATATTGTACGTCTTAAATGTCGAGAGACATTTTGAAACTAGCTCTTGAAATGAACGGAAAGAAAACTAAAGCAGAAAATAAAAAATTTCAGATGTAAATTAAGTTGGTCAGCCATGACCACCGATTTCAAAAAGGTAAAAACCTTGCCCTGCTCCCGAATTTTGGGTAATGCCACTAGCAAAATTGGGGCGGGGCCCTGATCAAGGGGCAGTAGTACAAATTGGCACACAGTTTAACAGCACAAAATGCAATTGATGGTCGTGGCAGTGGCTTAAATTTTATAGCAGGCTGCATGAAGTTGAGGGAGGGAGTACAATTTAAAAATTGGAGGCAAAAATATTTTAAAATCTGGCCTGACACTAGGCTTAAGAAACTAATTCTAGTCTTGATATCATGACTGTCAGACCAGACGTGCATTCCAAGCTTTTGATCCAAAAATAGTGAACTAAACACAAACACAAAAAAGACTAAAAGAAGATACAACTTTTGCCCACTTTTTAGGTTTGGGCATTGTGGTCAGCTTGCCAATACGGCGCTAACCTGAAAATGGTATCATAACTTGTCGGGATGATCTGACGCTTGTACTGAACCCCAGAAATTGAAGCCTAAATGCCTTCAGTTTTCATGGTATATTCCTGTTTTAGTGTGAAACAAGATCTGATTTAGGTGCTCGGTTAACAAGATTTTGTTTGGGGGAACAAGATCCTCAGATAATTCTCACAAATAATTCTAGAAACTGTAATTTTAGCTCTTTTCACCAAAATCCAGGCAAAAGTCTACCCATTAATAATTTTAGTTCTAGCTTCGAACTATTATTTTCAGTTTGATTTTCAAACTTTTCTAGAAGGGTCAGGGCATGAAAATGACCACTTTTTCAAAAACGATTTATCCAAACAATTTTTTTTAGTTCATTTAACTATTTATTTCAGGTTTTTTCACTTAAAAACGAGGCCGCGTTCAAGAGNCTATTATTTTCAGTTTGATTTTCAAACTTTTCTAGAAGGGTCAGGGCATGAAAATGACCACTTTTTCAAAAACGATTTATCCAAACAATTTTTTTTAGTTCATTTAACTATTTATTTCAGGTTTTTTCACTTAAAAACGAGGCCGCGTTCAAGAGCTATTCTGATAGTTCAACGAACTAAAAAATATCGTTTCTGAAATTATCTGTGTTTTGAAAAATCAAATCTTATCTATTTTAAATCTTGGTTGTGATGAACAAGGATCTTGTTTGAAAGAAAAACTTGTTTCGACAAAAAATAAAAATTCCGTCCGAATAAAACTTAACTTGGGACTATTAAAATTATTTTTTTGATTTTATTACGGACAAAACACCTTTATTTCGAACAGCCGATGATTCGAATTTTATGTTTAATGGACTTGTTTGTTCTAAACAAAGTTTGGTACTCTTTGTTTGTGTCAAATAAGATCTAGTTACCAAAAACCAAGGTTAAACAAGATCTTGTTTCTACCAACCAAGACAGTAAACATGTTTTTTCTCAATGTGGATTTTTTTACCTGATCTCGCATGAATTTAAGAGCGAAAAAAAGCGAAAAAACTTAATCTTCACTAGGAGAACAAAATTGATCAAAAATTTGAGGGCGATCGATAAAAGTTTAGGATCAGGTCTTGCTAACGGCTACGAAATGCGTTTCTAGCTCTCGAACAATTTTTCTCTGATTTAAACCAAGCAACAATTTCCAGATCCAAGTAGAAAGGAAAATTTGATTCTAGAAAAGAATCTAAAGAGTGGCCAGCCAAAATGATAGATTCTAGCAATTGGTTTCTTGATCCTACCAACCATTGCTTGAATCTAGCAATTGGTTTCTTGATCCTAGCAACCATTGCTTGAAAAAAAAACTCAAAATAAAATTGATGATATATTATAGAATAAATAGATTTATTAAAAACCCATTGCTAGGATCTAGCAACAGTTGCTAAATTCAAAACACTCTAATTGAGCAGCTGCTGAATAATTATATTTTTGAATTTTGTTTAAAAATCTAATAGCCGATCCTATGATTCTAGAAACGTTTCTTAAATCAAGCGACATTCTAGCGTTAAGCATCCATTGCTAAATATGAAAAAGATCTAGCAATTCGTTTCTCAGATCGAGCATTCGTTTCTAGGGTAAACTTAGTAACTGCTTCTCAAATCATAAAAATAGGAAAAAGTCTAGCAACTAGTTTCTAGAATTATAGCATTTGGCCAATTAGAATGTGTTTCAAGAATCAGGCAACCGTATTTCTAGATTCAAGAATCAGCATTTCTCTCCGTGTACGGCTTTCTTCGGCTTAATTTTCAAATCGATGGACTAAGTTGAAAATCGCTGCTCAAGTTTTATAGGTCCCAGGATGTTTTCTGGAAACCTTTCTGAAGTAGCAACTATACGTTCATCGATCGAAGTCCAATGTTTTATTTTTTTTTTATGTAAAAATGTAACTTTTTGTGGGTTGGCTCGTAAAATCTGAAGAGGTCGTATAACAAATCATCTAAAAATCCTCATTATAATATTTCTTTTCTCCTCACCCGTTTCTGCGTCTGCATGCCGGATGATGGATTATTTTATGGTTCAAAGACTACATAAAAACAAATTTCATAGCTACCTAACACAATAAAAACATAATTAATTATTTCTTTTTTATTTCTTTTCATTCGAAACACGTGTTAATAACTCAATAACATGCGAATAAATAAGCTTATGAAAAGTAATTATCAAAAAATTATGATATGCGAATTAATTATTCGTCATAAAATATGCGATTAGAATATACAAAAAAAAAATTTACGACATTTATTTGTGAGCAAAGTGAAGTTGGAGTGGAGCATAGAGCAGAAAAAAAGTTATCAAAGTGGAACATTTTATATTACATATTTTTTAAATACACAGAAAATGCGTTTCCATTTCGTTTCTATGTGATCCGGTTCGGTTCGACGCGGTTCGTTGACCCGGCTCGAAAATTAGAACCAATAAATATAAATGTAAACAGAAATTCGCTTGAAGAGAGACGGAGATAGAAAAGTCTTATGTAAATATGTGCATATTATGCTTTTATTTTAAATTAAATCTAATTTTTACAACAATTTTCTGCGAGATAGTATCAAAACGCCATAAATAATAATCATTGCATTTTCAGCTGCCTTCAGCTCGCTGTTTAGCTTGCAGTCTCTCGGTTAATAATATTATTATGCGAGCGTGTATCTATTATATAGGGTAAATGCAGTCATTGTTGACAGTCATTTCATGCTTTTATTTTTTAAATACATTCGGAAATATTTGTACCCAAAAGTGGGTTCAAGGATTGGACTTCAAGCCCCTTCCTCCACATCGATAAAGTTTGGGCTTCTACAAATTTGAAATATTTCATTCTAAAAACTAAAGCCAAAAATCGATTTCTTGGTTTTGTCAGGTTTCCAGGTTTCTAAATGACCGAGTGCAGCCTATTTACCTATTTAGACGCTTAAATAATAGTTTAGCTGAAATATTTTCCAAAATGGTAGGAAATTGGTACACTTACACTATATGATTCAATATCATATCATATATAATATTGTAGGTAATAAAAAAATTATAATCGTTTGTACAAACATGGGAGAGTGAGCAGAAAATAAAATTATTTTCAGATATATTTATTGTAAATTAAGATATATAAATGCCATTTAGGTAAATAGAGAGATAAAAGTAGGGATAATAGCAATTTTTTTTTCTTTTTGCAATGTGGAAAATGGATAATGGAACTACATTGTGACCACATTTTATATAAGGAAAGCAGGAATTTTCATTAAAGTTAAGCTTAAACAGATGTCACTCAAATGTGTTCTTTTTAAAGCCCTTCTTATGATCCTATCAAATCGTTTCTTATGTTGCTCTATAGTTTTCCTCCTAACGTCGCGTCGGCTAATTTTCAATGCTGTTATCCAGCTTTTTGGTATGCCTCCACCTCTACTCCTGTCGTCGCTCCTGCTTTTTTCTATACCTCCGCTCTTATCGTCGTTGCGGCTATTTGATATAGAAACTTGATTTCAATGTTGATGTCGGCTTTTCCTATATCTGCGCTCCTATCGTCGGTCCAGCCTATGATTCTACTGTTGCTCCGGCTAATCCGTACAAATCCCTAATAAGATCCTGTTTACCACAAACAAATCATCTTGTTGAATTACTAACAAGAAATCGAATTGCATAGATCCTGTTTGAAGCTAACAAGTCAAACAAGATCCTGTTAGCCCCAAGAATGTTTCAACAAGTATCACCGTTTGCGGCAAGCAGAATCTTGTTTGGGATCAACAATAACTTCTTAGCCGCAAGAAGGTTTAACCTGTTAGCACCAACTAAGTGAAATTTTCAACCTGCTTGGGTGCCTTTCTTGTTTAAATCTAACAAGTTTTTTCTGCGTGCAGAGCTATTCAAGAATCTCTGGTATTTGGAAGCACCAGGAATAAATAGTGTTACTCTCCATTTCAGATAGGAGCAGCTGTTAGATACCGTTAGCCCGCTTGTATTTCAATTTTCATTTTCATTGGACGTTTATTTTTTGAATATCGATAAATGTCTGAAACATTTGTAGGTGATTTTGCCCATTTCTAATTCCCTTGGGTTTATGCAAAGTTTCATAAAAATCGGTTGAGATTTACGCGAGTTAACGTAGTAACTCATATCATTACATAGTTTCAGATATTCGCATAGATGGCTCATTTGCATTTTCATCATTTTTGAGTTAGCTTCATCAACAGCGTTTATTTTTACTATACTTTCAGAAATCATAATAAAATTATTATGTTTGTTCGGTGAAATGCGAATAGAGATAAGACCATGTGTGGCCCATTACCTGGCCTGGCCCAGACGTTATTTCCAAAGAAACGGGAATGTTTTTTCTTCTGCAATAATGTGTGTTAGTCTTGTATTGCAGTTTTGATGTCCGTGCACTGTAACAAAGTACAGTATAAGAACAAATAAAACATATTATGTTTATCAATAATTTATTTATTTGAAGAAATTAAACATTTCACATATGTTAATCATGCTTAACAGGTCAGCTTTTCCAAAACAACTTTTGCTCTTCTCCAATGAGAGCTAAAACCACAGCAAGAAGNTTTCTCGTTCTTCAGCGAGTTTTCAAAACTAAATCCTTCAGTTGCTTCGGCTCAAGATGCTACTGTTTTTCGATACTTCATTCGTACAAATCATCTGGCAGTCACAAGAGACGAGTTTCTGAGGATGAGAAATACGACGGTTCTTTGCTACAATAGCTTGATGATGCTCTATTTTTGGTTCTTTTGCGTTTTCTTCTGCGTTCCTCGCCAAAATAGCTTCCTTCCGCATCAGTCGTTTTACTGGTGATAGCGTAAACCGGAAGATTATCATCGTCACGGATATTCTCGGATGCATTTCTGTCATCAACTTGCCATAAAGTTGCAGAATCTTCCAAAGTTTTTGCATTGGAATGTTTCATAACAAATTCCGCTGAGCAGGAGACTTCCGGGTACTTCTCATATTCGTTGATCGAATCGAATCCACAAAAATCATCTTCTGAACTATCATCACTGCCATTACAGTTTGATTGCCTCAAGTGCTGACATAGTTAAACCAATTAACAGTAGTTACAAGGTGAAAACTTTTTCATCACACGTAAACTTAATAGCAACTATAATGCGCGATATTTCAACTTCCGAAAAAAACAAAATCGAGAGTGACAGCTGGGATCAATGGGAGGTCAACTAGCCGTATTTATTACACGCGTGCACACGCAAATTCTGGGCCACCTATGCGAATACTTTTGCGCTCGTTTCCAAAAGTATTCGCATAGGTGGCACAGCTAGATTCATCATTGGTTCTACGCCAAAAAACAGGAGTTTTAATTATATTTCAGTAACAAAGGTATATTTATGCCACAATTATAAATTTTTGGGATTGACTACTGGTAAGAGCGGAAAAAGAAAAAAATATACAAAAATATTCAATCGCCTTTTTCTCAACATGCATGGTGAAAATGCAAATGGGCCATTTATGCGAACATGGATAGTATACATAACAAACATTTTTTTCAAAACGGTCAATTCGTGTTCAAGGATGTCTGAAACGTGCTTCAATACATTTTGGCGATGTTTTGGTTTTAAGGCCTCACCCTTACTTTTCTTCCATTATAGAGAGATCGAAGAAATGTATAATCAGGATTTTCCTAAAAATTCCTTACATTTCCCGGGTATGGCAAAGAAGCAGTTTCTAAAATAAACAAAAACTACAATATGTAGGGCATTCTTAATCCAATAAACCCTGACTAATTAGAGGCAATATAAAACTGCATTTCTAAAACAACAACCCCACCTTCCCTCCCCATGCAAATATTGTCACAAGCGCATTCTAAAATTAAGTCACAATAAAATGAATAATTAAAACCCCGTACAAAGTCCGAATACAGTCTGATGTTAACCCAATTATATTCTGTTATCATTTGTTCGTTCAAAATAATCACGTATAGTAACATTTATGGTTGAACAATTTTGCCGATAACTAATCGCAAATTAACCCACGTCATCCACATGCTATGGTACGCTTGCTCTGGCTGTGTTTTAATGTAGAACATACACACAGATGACATCTATAAAAACCAATTAATTAATTCTATATCACTGGATTATTATTATTTTGATTTAATTTCACGCTGAAAGAAAACTAAACTCATGTATCTAATTAACTATTCATCACGTTGCTGTATCCACATTTGAATAAACATACCACATAATGAATGCGCGATTTGAAATAAATCAATCCAATCATTTGTCATAAATATTATTTTTTTCTACATACAGATAAAAAAATATTTTATCGTCTGTTCAACCATCCCGCACCCCATCCCACCCTTAGTATTGAAGCGCTGAACATAAGCTTTTTAAACGAAGGATTATCCAAATAAAGGAGGGTTTACAGTCTCTGCATATAAATAATTTGTCGGAATGGCGGCGGAATGTATCCTTTTCCCCTCTCGCATAACACATCCTTGTTATTATTTGTTTGGAGATATGCTTGTGCTATGCTGTGTGTGGATGCCGCATTCAGAAAAAACATGGAACCAACGTTTTCGGTTGAATTAATATTTTAGCACATCATCATAAATGGATTCTCCATGTGAAAAAGAGTATACGTAAACCGCCATGATTTTTATTATATTCCACTTCACATTCTTCTTATTATTTTTTTTATTGTTTATTATTTTTATTATTGTTTTTTTTTTGGTACATTTAATACTTTTTTATGTCAGCAATATAATTCAATCTCGTATTAAAATTTACTCGATGTGTTTATTACGCGACTTTGATATTGAGATGCAATAAAATACTGCCATTATTTTTTTTGCTATTTTCATATAAATGGTAAAAAACTGTTGTATATTTTAACGATAATGTTACTGTTAAGTGACTAAAACGTAACCATATTTTTAGATTCAATTGTTCAATAATAATAGAAAATAAAATAACTACAACTAACTATAACCCCAAATAATTAGACTGGTTTGAGGCAAACAAAATCATCTTAGTAACAACCAAAGAAGATCTTGTTTGCGCCATCTATTTCAAGCTTCATCTTAACTTTTTTGTAAGAAACAAGACCGTACTGAGAAAAATTTTAGATTGGGAGAAATAAGATCTAGTTTGATCATAAAATCTTATTTAACCGAAACAGGAACTTCTTGAGGAGAAACAAGATCTTGATTTTGCCAAACAAAAAACTCTTGTGTGTGACTCGATATCTTATGTTTGTTGATGTAAACATGTCTTGTTTTGGACAACAAACTTTTTCTCACACTAAAAAAAACGTTTCAATTTTGAAATGTCAGTTACATTTAATATCCACTTGGCATGAAAAAGACTAAAATTGAAGTATGAAAGTTTGAATCATTCAAAAAACATTTAGATCCATTGAAATAACACATAAAACACTTTGGAAAGATTTAAAAAANGTAAACATGTCTTGTTTTGGACAACAAACTTTTTCTCACACTAAAAAAAACGTTTCAATTTTGAAATGTCAGTTACATTTAATATCCACTTGGCATGAAAAAGACTAAAATTGAAGTATGAAAGTTTGAATCATTCAAAAAACATTTAGATCCATTGAAATAACACATAAAACACTTTGGAAAGATTTAAAAAACATTTGAAGAACATTTCAATTTGAAATGTTTTTTTTTCAGAGCAGTGTAAGGCAAACAAGATAATCCATCAACCTACCACCAAACAGGATTTGGTTTGCAGCGCTGTATTAGCAGGCCCATCAAACAACGGGCCTACTTTGCGTCTTTGGTCTTTACAACGGCGTCTCTGCATCTTGGACGTTACATGGACGAGTAATGTGTCCGAAACGCCCGTCCAAGCGGTGGACGCAATAGACGCTGGCGTCTACATGAGACATCTGTGAAAAAGATTCTCATATTCTCAGTTGACTCGAGCGACTATCTTTCTAAAAAAAGCCTAAAAGCTCGTGTGTAGACGCAATCTGGACTCAAAAATTCGGAGATTCGTCCGTGGATTTCAAGGATGTTCATCTATCTTTTTCTCTTTTTACAGTCCCCNGTGTAGACGCAATCTGGACTCAAAAATTCGGAGATTCGCCCGTGGATTTCAAGGATGTTCATCTATCTTTTTCTCTTTTTACAGTCCCCTTTCATGTTTTTGCAGACTTCTGGGATCGAACCATACGCCTTCTGAACAGCAATACTACACGCAGACAAAATCTTGTTCAATTTAAACAAAAAAGGCTCCCAAGCAGTTTGAAAATTTCACTTAGTTGGCGCTAACAGGTTAAACCTTCTTGCGGCTGAGAAGTTATTGTTGATCCCAAGCAAGATCCTGCTTGCCACAAACGGTGATACTTGTTGGAAACATTCTTGGGGCTAACAAGATCTTGTTTGACTTGTTAACTTCAAACAGGATCTTGTTTTTGAGATTTTGCGAAAAAATCTCAATTGCAAGATCTTGCTTGTCTCCAATAAGAACTGTTAACCCCAAGCAGGTTACACCAAGACCCTGTTGATTTTTTAATAAGTCGCCTAACAAGTTTTTTCTCACCGCTGAAAAATTCTTGTTAGATTTTAACAAGAAGGCTCCCAAGCAGGTTAAAAATTTCACTTAGTCGGCGCTAACAGGATAAACCTTTTTGCGGCTAAGAAGTTATTGTTGATCTCAAACAAGATCCCGCTTGCCGCAAACGATGATACTTGTTGGAAACATTCTTGGGGCTAACAGGATCTTGTTTGACTTGTTAACTTCAAACAGAGAGACCAGGCGGGTCCTCATATTTCAGAAATCTTTCTTGTGCTAGTGTGCTAGTGAACTCCTACAGCTTATAATGGATTCTCAACCAGTGCTGTTATAAAGCGTAACGCGGATATACGCTTTTTTTCTTTCTCAGAAACGGAACGTCAAATTGAAAAACTAAAATATTTTATTAATTGTACATATTTGTAGCATTTCAATATTGGATGGATGGATGGATTAAAGAAAGGGGCGGGTTACCAGAGAAGCTGATCAGCCATAACTCGCCGTACGCCTCAAGGTGGGCCCTTTGTACTCAAACCCCTGGTGGGAAGAAAAAAGGAAGTGGGAAGGGTATGGTAAAATAGGAATGAAATTTTTTATTATGAATTGGCCCGTGCATCAATGGTGAAATCACCCAGTATCCGCTTACGCCTATAACTGTAAACAGGACAATTACCAATAACGTGGAAAGACGACTCACTGTCCTCGCCACAGAAACGTCAGAGTCTCGATGCAACGAGCGCCATTTTGTGCGGATGGTCATTGAGTCTGCAATGACCAGTAATGCAGGATACGATTTGATTTAACCGATTTCTGTCCAAGCTCATTAAAAAATTTGAAATGGATAGTGAAGGTTGTTTTATGAACAACCTGGAATCCTGGCAGCTGTCAAGTGACTGCCAGTACCTAGTATGCTCGTTCAACGACCATTCTTCTATTTTGAAAATGAACCACCTCTTAGAAAGACCAAGAACAGGTTCCGAAGTTATGGGTGTTTTATACGACCCATCCCTAGCCAAAATATCGGCTTTTTCGTTGCCATATATATATATGAGTGGCCTGGCACCCAGAAGACCAGTACTTTATTGCAAATAGCAAGTTCGTCCAGGGATTTCATACAATCAAAGATAATAGCCGAGTCTACTGTGAATGAGCAGTGCTTTAAGACAGCCTGGGCATCAGAAAATTGCTTCTGCTTGATACACTGAAGTGTTTCTAGCCAGCGGAATTGAAATATCAATTTGAGGTTCCAAACAGTAAATGCCCGCACCCGCTAAACTTTCACAAAGGGACCCATCCGTGAAAACAGTTATGTAGTTACGTAATTTGGGCGAGATCTCATTTTTAACCCAATGCTCTCTTGAAGGAAAGTAGACTTTTAGAAATTGTTCCTTCGGGCCTTGGATTTGTGGCATCTTTTGAAGTATTTTACCTTAGTAGAAGGTGGTGACCATTGATTTATCGCGTACATTTCAATATTTTAATGCTAAAATATGTGTAATAAATATTCAGGAAAAAATACTTGAAAATAAAAAACCCATTTCCTTTAACACCACTGTTCTCAACCACCACAACTTAAATGGTGCTAATGAGTTTTGCTGCAAGGAAACTGACATAAGCACCATACAAACACCTTCTATCCCATGCTCAAGATTGTGCAGGAAATATATTTTTGATAGCATGACTCTGGCGATACTTGTCGGAAATTACCTTATTTACCTTTTTATTCATTAATAATAGCACAAACAAAGCAATCTATGACAACGATGAAAAAACGCAATGTTAATTTCATCCCCACGGACTGGATTTGAACCCATAGTATTTGTTTGGTAGGCAGAAGCTCTACCGAAAAAACCACTCAGGCAGTCAAACAGAATAGTCTATTAGCATTAATAGAGTCAGTTTAGACAAAAATTTAATAATATTACAATAGATATTAAAAAATTTATTCACTATTGTTCTATTTACCAATCGAAGCAAATAAATAAAATTTGTCAACGCATTTGATCTTTTTTGCTTTGAATATTAATTAAAATCTGTATATATTTAGCCAGCCGTCAGTATAAAATTAAAACTATAATATGGCATCGTAATCCATACAATTTATAATAAAACGACAAACAATATAAATTATAATTAATTTGATATATCATTCACAATAAATCCTTGATATGATGATAAATTGTTAAAATATATTAACCACATAAATTATGTTACAAAACAAAATTATTTGTATAATTGCCATGTTTGTGTTTATACAATTTCATTTATTTATTTATTTTTTGAATAATTAAAAAATGAAACATTTAATAAAAAATAAACAATTTATTAATGTATTCATCAATTTATTATGCATTAATTGAATGAATATTGAAATAAAATGAAAACCAGTCACTATTTGTAACATAATACACATTTTATATATCTATATAGTATATGCTAAAATATATTCAAATGATGTTGCAGTAGTCATGTTAATTTAATTTTATTACATTTTTTAACAACCTCAATTCGATTATAAAACAGCGGCGCTCTTTTGATGCGATCGATAATTGTAGCGTTTACCCCCTTTTTCCCAAACTGAACTGAACGTATGCAAATTTTATTTTAAAAATAAATCATCGCGAGCTTAACATAATTGTTTTAAAACTTTGTTAATTAATTAGACAATTAACTTGTTTTTGTTGTTATTTTTAAGTATTTTATGGGAGCAGAATAAATTATAATGTAGCGTGCTCATTGGGGAGTTGATTCCATCAACTAAGTTATAATAGTTTTGACCCTTTCAGTCGCGTGAAGTATGTTTTTTTGCGTGATTACACTTAATAATAAAAATAAGCTATTTTTACTACACTGATTTTTTTTCAAATGCAAAACTGGATTTTAAATGGACTTTAATGGGATTTAAGTGTTTTTAAATGGATTTAAATGTTTTTTAAATGATTTACACTTTCACACTTCAATTTTAGTATTTTTAATGCAAAGTGTGAATGGACTGACATTTCAAAATTTAAATGTTTTTTTGTTCAGTGTAGTTTTATTTAACTGAATTTGGAAATATTCCTGGAACTAGAGCTAAGATATAAATAAAATAAAGTAAAAAATAAGTTCGCCATTTTCCTCAAATTTTTAAAAACATTTGAGTCACTTAAAAGTAGATTCCAATTATTGCCCAAATATCTCAAAACTTTGAAAAAAATGTACATTTTCGATAAAAAGTTGGTGCATTTAGAAAAAAAATTAGGATGGCGGCCAAAAAATATACATTTTAGAAGAAAAATATGAAAATGACGATTATCTGTGATTCTGTTGGATTTAAAAAAAATCCTCTCCAACCCACAGCTCAAATTCAAAACGTTCGAATTAACGATGCAAATTGGGAATGAAATTGTAAAACGTTGAAATGTGACTAAAATGTAACGATTAATTCATTAAATTGTCGAACTATTTCTATACATATATATAATAATAATAAGGCCTATTATAGTACCCTATTGGGACCAGGCGAGTACTCATATTTCAGAGAACTTTCTAGGTATTAGTGAACCTACAGCTTATAGTGGATTCCCGACCACCACAACTTTAATGGTTATGCTAATGAGTTACCAGTTCATTCAGCCCATCAAGTTGTGTTCAATTTTGGCTGCGAGGAAACTTACTAACCTCTTCGACATGAAGCCATTCAAACGCAAGTTAATTCAATCGTCACGTCGGATTTGAACCCGTACCCTCTGGTTGATAGGCAGACGCGCTACCGATCAAGCCACAAGGGCAGTCACATTAACTAAGAACTATTTCTAAAATTTCTATAAATTATAACAGTCTCGATTTCTCAGTCGTGAAATATTATTCTTTATTTTAAATGTAACTATAATGTAACGATAGATCTATTGAAATGCACAAGAATTGGAGAAACTTGGTTTATATTTGATATCAATTGTCAATATTATTTAAAACAGCCTCTAAAAGGTAACGATAATAATAAAACTATAAAAAATATGGCTCATAAATTGTCCAATGCCTAAATGTGACCATAATGTAACTTAAAAAGCGATTGTTTCATAAGCTAAATTATAGCTTGAACTTGGACCCTTTAAGCGGTTTTTTTTATAAATGTGACTAAAATCTGACGGTAACTGTCCAACAGTCAATTTGTGAATTTGTTGCTAATTTTAGATTACATTTTTGGCTCTTTAAAATAATTTGTAATACCATCTTTTCAGTTGTGAACTAGTTCTTGATGAAAAAATACACTGAAAATGTCTACAGTCACATTTTCAGTACTTTTTTAGTTTTTCATCATCATTCAATAGTTTAGTAAAAAAAAAAAAA
>JXPH01003169.1:0-14188 GCA_001014845.1 Mochlonyx cinctipes | reverse complement strand
AAATTGTACTGCAACAATCGATGCACCTTTTAACAGCCATGCTAATCACTAAAAAAAAAACTCAGAGAAAGGGTGCATCATGTGGGTATGGGGCTTTTTAATTATCGGCAAAAAAAACTTTCTTTGACTAAAACTCATAATCAATTTAAGAAAAATTGGTACATTATGTGCAATAATATTAATTTTACTGTATCGTAATCACTTAAAAAAGTACTTTGAAGAAAGGGTGCATTATGTTATGTGGGGTTTTTTAATTATCGTAAAAATGAACTTTCTTTAACTAAACTTCATAATCAATTTAAGAAGAAAGAGTGCATTGTGTAATTAATTTTACTGTATCGCAATCACTGATTTTTTTTAAAAAAAAGGTGCATTTTGTGGGGTTTTCTAATTAAAAATAAGTTATGAATTTATTATTTTTTATTTCGGCCAAATGTCTCAAATATATTTTTTATGATTCGGCCAAATGTTCAAACTCGAAAAAAATCGGCCTTATGGACTCGACCCTTTGTGGTCTTCTGCCAAACGGACTTCGGCCATATGTACCAACCCCCAAACACACAATCATCCAATTTGTATAGGAGCTCTAGGAGCCTTTGTTCGATTGGGCTCAAAATCAATAGGTGTCGTTTCCTCTTTTAAAAACGCCTTCTGCCAAATTTTTAGTTAAATTGGAGTTCGCTTTTCTGAGTTGGGCATAAAGTGTTGATAGTGATTAGCTGAAGATTATTTAATGTTTATTCCAGCAAATGCCCCTGTGGACACGGCAGCTCAGGTTGCATCAAATGCGGCATCTGTATTTCATGTGTTGCAGCTCAAGAAGGAGCTCTTAACATGGGTAATTATTTGACCGTCCCAACCAACTGCAATTTAATTTTAATTTTTTTTCACAGAAACCATTAATGAAAATATGAGCATGGACAAAACAATCTGCAAAGAATCAATTCTGAAGAAATACGACGTCAAATTAGACGAAGGAAATCAATTTTCAGACAATGAGAGGGATACGCCTCGTGTAATTCCGCTGCCACCACAACGAATTGAGCTTCCAACAAAAAGCCCAATCATTCAAATTAGTTGTGGGCTTCACCATACAGTCGTCCTTTCATTGGCAGGAGAAGTATTTACGTTCGGAAGTAATCAGTACGGACAATTGGGAACAGGGGATTTGCAGCCGATATCTACTCCGTACGCCGTCAACATTCCATACCCTGTTTGTCAAGTGGCGGCAGGAAGTAACCACACAGTTATTTTAACAACAAAAGGATTCGTTTACACGTTTGGAAACCACCAGAGAGGGCAATTGGGAAGAAATCCAATGGACATTAATGGAGCTTCAAACCTCGAAGCCGCTTCAAATATTCTGAACGAGAATTTAGCGGGTTATGTTCCAGAAAATGCGACAGCGCATGACATGCTCCTTCATCGACAAAAATTCCTTTGGAACTGCTCGCCGGCTCCTGTTATGTAATCTGAGTAACCGTTTTATGATAATTATAGTATTTTCATTAAATTTATTTTACAGTGGAATCGGAAGCAATTTCGGTAAAAAAGCGTCCTGGATAGGCGCAAGTGGTGATCAAACATTCATTAAAATCGACGAATCTCTCGTAAACGCTTCAATGCTTTCAAAATTCAATATTGTGGCTGATAAAAATACGATTCTCTTGATTCCGAACAGTCAAAACCAGTTGAACAGTATTTCGATCAGTCGGAAAAACGGGAATTGTAAAGCTCACAATGCGAATCAGTTCAATTTGAAGCAACTTTTCAATAATCGTGGAGAAAGGCAGAGTAAGAAGCGGAGATATAATGTGGAGAATAAAGAGAATTCGGATGATGCTGAGATGAGTTTGGATCCGAAATATTATCCAATCGCTTGTCTCTCGTTCACAATGGACCCGTGTTTCCATGTTTTATGGGGATTTGACAGCGTTTCGAAGCAAATGATGTGCTTCAATGTTATCGCGAGTGAAATTCCGACAACTGTTGAATCTTCACAAGATTTGAAGGCGATTTTGACGCCAGAAATTGCGCTGCCGATGATGGCGGATGTTGAAGTGACGAGATATCAGGTTTCGTTGAACATTTTGGCGTCCTTGGACATTTTGACGACAAACCAAAAGTATTTGTGAGTATTTTATAGGCTCTAAGCTATATTAAAGTTTTTTACATACATTTTTTTCAGAAAAAAGTGCTTTCAGCCAGCAGAAATTGAGTATAAATCGCAATTGGACGGAAAAGAAATTTACGAATACAACACAGTTTGCCGTTTCGCCTCTTTTGGTGGTGGTTGGGGTTATTCCAGTCACAGTGTTGAAGCAATTCGATTCAGCGCTGATAAAGATGTTGTGATTACAGGGTTTGGAATGTTTGGAGGACGAGGAGAGTACACTTGTAAGCTGAGATTGTTTGACTTGGGGTATGAAGGAGGGAGTTCCGAAAAAGATGGAATTTTATTATCTGAAATTGAAGATGTTCCTTTTGAATGTGCTGCAAAGAGCAAGTACCACATCATTCTACCATCCCCTGTAACGTTAATTTCGGGAAAATGGTATTTGGTGACCACAAAAATATCTGGACCATCTTCAGACTGTGGAGCGGCTGGTCAAGCGACGGTTACAACACCGGACAATATTGTTTTCAGCTTTAAATCATCCAAAAAATCGAATAACGGGACAAACGTAACTTCAGGACAAATTCCCTCTATTTTGTATCGTGCAGTTACGCAGGACAGTAAACATTCCGTCTACACTGTGTTCCCAGACCCTGTCTGTAGGATTTCAAAGCGTTTTGGGAATTATTTATCAAAAGATTGCTTTGAAAGTCTTGTAGTTCTACTGAATTGGTCTTGGAGTACGTTCAAAGTTTCAACGGCAGATTTGTTGGAGACGAAAAAGGCGAATCAGAATGCCATTTCATTGAATCGTCTTGTCTACATTTGTAAAGCGAGTTTAAGATTGTTGCGAAAGTACATTAACGAAATCTACCCGTATAACACTTTTCACAATAACGAAAAGCCAGCAAAACCAAAAGGAGCTCCGGTAAAAGAAAAAGTTGAGCCTCCAAAGAGTAAAGCATATGAAAATAACGGTTTGCTCTCTTCAGTCGATAGCAAATCAGACTTGTTAAAGATTAGCGACATAAATGTAATGGAAGTTAACACGCCCATAACGAACAAGAGATTTATTCCAGAAAACATTGAGCTCGCCGAGTGTATCGGGGATGTTAGAGCGCTATTGATTCAAATATTGTGCGATGAACTTCCTTATCAATCAGGGAATGAAGTGAGCAGCATGATTTTGGACGTGCTAAACGAGTGCAATAAGACATTCGTCCACTGCTTCAACGCTTTCTATCCTTCGTCATTCTTGAAATGGAACTGCATTTGCAATTTGCTAGCACAAATAGACAAAGGTATTTTACATTCGAGATTGTTAAGCGGCGTTTTGGCTGGACTCTGTGACCCTACAATCAATTTAAAATCAACATTTTCGATGTTGACCCCAAACGTTGAATACAAATCGCTAACAAGTCCCAGCGACAACTTTGGCTTCCCAATGCTTTTAAGCGCTGAAAGCTATCAATACCCAATCCTGGTCGAACAAATGCTGTATCGAACGCAAAAAGAGAAAACAATTTCATGCCAATCTTGGACTTTTAAAGATGTACTTAGCAGACTGCTAGACATCATCTCAAAACCGGTCAAAATGAAGATTGAACATATTTACAACAACCAAAATATCGACATTTATAACGGGGACAACATGAAGAGGAAGCTGAACAACAATTTGATTACAAACAGTTGTAAATTATTGTCCAAAGTGCTGGCCGAGATTATTTACCAGAATTGCACGATTGATGTAAGTACCTTATTCAGGTTTTCAACCTATAAAAAACGTAGGAAATCATAAAGCAGATTATTTATTGCGGTTTACTCGAGGGTTTACCCCCGTTCGGTCTAAAAGTCGTTCGGTCAAATCCCGTTTGATCGCAAGGTCGTTCGGTCGGAAAAAGGTTCTGACGAAACCCGTTCGGTCGGAACCTGTCGATAGAATGTATTAGAAAAAAGGGAAACTTCTTAGGAAATTATTCAAATTTGCAAATTTGTTAGAAATGGTTAGATAAAAGTGAAATTTCTTGGGGAATACTTTAAATCTGACCGACTATGGCCTTCGACCCGACCATAGCGTTTGACCGATCGACCATGACATTCGACCGAACGACCGGCCTCCGGAAGCGAAACGACTTTCGGGCGAACGGCTGCTACCTATCTCGAGGCCCTACCCTACTGTCAAATATTGTTAGGAACTGTTCTTGGGTTCTTTCTCACCAAAAGCTTATGTTTCAAATTTGAGTTCAGTTTGAGGATTGTATACCCCACGACAGATGCTTTTATGCTTGCGGGTGCCACAAGAACGTGAACAAATTTTAACCGAAATTTGATACGGGTGCTTTACGTTAGTGGGCCTAATATGCTCATGAGTGCCATGCTCATCAGCTTTTTTTCTTCTTGAGATCTATTCTTTGGAATGAGTTCAAATTTGGAATATATGCTTTTAGTAAGTAAAACATCTGAAAACAGTTCCTAACAAAATTTGTTTCTAGAGTCTCGGGATCAGGAGCACCCCAACCCATTCACAGGTTAACAATTTATCGATCGCAAGATAAATTCTCAAAAATAAACACATTCTATGTGTGATCTTCTGCGAGAAAATGTGAGGGTTTTTTGGTGAGAGCGAATACGAAAATTTTAAATTCTTTACCTTCTCGCTATAAATTTTCATCATATTTTATCGATTTTATGGCAAATGAGTGATTTATTATTTTGATTTTTTTGTGGGGTGGTACCTACGGCTGGAGCGTTCTAGAATAGGTGTAAAAAGTTTTGGATGGCCCCTAGGGGGACCCCAGGGATCGATGAAATTTGATCATTTTGAACAAAAAAACGTTTTTGCGCGTTGGCACTTATCGGTCTTGGAAATTCAAGAATATGTTTAAAAAATTGGAACGACCCCGTAAGAAAAAAATTGGTAAATTAAATTTGAACAAAAAAATTATTGTGAGGTGGTACCTATTGACCTGGGGAGTTAGAGAATAACTGTAGAAAACTAATGTGACTTTCTAAGACCTATAAGAAAGAAGATAATGTCAATTTGCATAAAAAGACGACTTTTGCGAGATATTACTTATGAGCTTGAGAAGTCCAAAAATCAGTTGAATGATACCGATTAGCTCAGGTATAGCTATAAAAAATTGGGATGGGAACACCCAGGGACCGATGAAATTAGTCAATTTAAATTTTTTTTCGACAGTGGCTCCTATTGAACTAAAGAATTTGAGAATCGGTCATCCCAAATTTTGTATACATATACGCCCATACCTGAACTCCCTAGGCTATTAGGCATCATCTGAGAAAAAAAAAATCTATAGTGACCCTTTTCATTGCTTTCCAGTCCTCCCTAGGGTTTCGTCCCAAATTTATCCAACCAATTTTCAGACTTCTTGAACTAGTAAGTATTACCTAGCAAAAGAGAGAGAGAGCAAAAAGCAATCTTTTTGTGCAAATTGCCATATTTTTCTATTTTATAGGCCCCTGGGCTCCAATGGGGCCTCGAAGTTTACACTAACTAACTTTTTACAACTATTTTCTAACTCTTCATACCTCCCCCAGTACCAACTCACAAAAAAATGATTGTTGAAACCGAACAATTTTATATCGGTCCCTGGGGACCCTTATGAGGTCGTTCCAAATTTTTTACTTAATTCAAGAATATATTCGCAATGCCAATAGGTATCCACGTCGCAAACACTTTTCGCCAAAATGACAAATTGTCATCGGTCCCTTAGGGAGCCCCGTAAAAACTATAAATAAAAATCAACCAAAAATAGTGGAAATGGAACTAAAAATAGGCCTTCTGTTCCTACATGATGATTTTATGAATTTCTAAAATATTTATATCATATTTGGGGCATTTTCCTTTGTTTTCAATTAGCCTTCAATGAAAATAAAGCCCGGTTCTGTCGAGATAACGGGATAGGGAAGCAGGGGGTTCCAATATTTTTTAAGGATCAATTGCTTCTGTTCGCCTAAAAATAAAAAGTGTTAAGCCAAAAATTAATTCTGAGCGGCCAAAAAATAAATTTTGAGAGGCTGAAAATTAAATTTGAGCAGTAATAAATTACCACCACTATGTTACCCGGTCATTTGCCTGAGTTCTGTCGCATAATCAACCCAGCAATGTCCACACCTGGACATTGCTTGGTTGATTATGTAACAGAACCCAGGATTAATTTTTTGGCCGTTCATATTTTATTTTTTTGATGCTCATCTCTTAGTTTTGATTGCTCAAATTGAATTTCCGGCTGCTCAAAATTTAAGGCTTGGTTTGGCCGCTCACAATTTTAGGAGCCTTTTTTTCAAATTAAGAAAAGGTTTGTGGCTTTCTACGTTTTTCTGTTTCAAGTTTTCCAAAAAGTGGATTCGACTTTCCGCGAAAATTAGAATTTTACAGAATAGAATGCAAATCTAATAATAGAAATGATATAGAAGAAGATAAGCTAAAAAATTCAAACTTCCTTTAAAATTTCCGCATTTATTTATCTCATAGGTCGAAACCTCAGTTGTTCCAGCCAATGTCCAGCATTCAACAGGAAATAGATTTGGAAAATTTGATGTGACGAAAACCTGGAACACTGGCAATTTTGGACCTGACGCAATCGCCTTCACGGTTGATAGGCCTGGGATTTCAATTTCTGGCGCTTGCATTTACTCTGGGTCTGGAAGCTATGAATACCAACTGGAGCTTCTTTATGATGTAATGTTAATTGGTAGTCACCTTATTTAGTTTTTATTAAATATTATTTTATTTCATAGAGCATGGAATCAAAAAGCCAGCTTCAACATAAATGGGAAGTAATTGAATCTGTTGTCGGGGGCTACGATCAAAATTCCGTTCGTAATTTTATGGTTGAAATAAAATTTGACCGCCCGATTCCGATTAAAGAGAATGTAAGATATGCTCTTCGTTTATGCTCGCAAGGGGCCAAGACATGCTCTGGAGATCATGGATTTCCTTCCTTGCGAGGACCTTGTGGCGTTACATTCAAATTTTACCCATGCGATTTAAGTTTTAACGGAACAACGCCGACAAGAGGGCAAATTCCAAGCATTCTTTACTTCAGCATTCCACTTATGAACGAGAATTCGGCTAAATATAATAAAGAATCGTACGCTCGTGACATTGCGCTGCAAATCTCAACCGATATATCAGCTAGATGTAAAGATCTCTTGATCCACGCTCGTAATGCGATCGCATTTTCCTCAACATCAAGTGACAAAAGCTCAAATTCCTCCCACAACACCCACACAGTAGACTCAGAGCACAACATTACCCCGATCGAAGAGCATTTGGATATAACTTGGATCAATAATTCAGACATTGCTAACGTAAACAACGTTACAAACAACAGTTTTGATCACAACAATTCTTCAACAGCAAAAGATATCACGAAGAGGATTGAGAATTTCTCAAAAGGAATTATGGAAACGTTGAAATTCGATAAAAAATCAAGAAACTCGATTGATTTTGATATAGAAATTGATATTGGAGCGCAAGAAATTACACCGAACGATTATATTGACGATAAAAATAATCAATTGGATTCAATTTCAAACGGGAATGCTTCCGGATTTGCTGCGAATAGAGCCGATAATTTCTCAATGTTGAACGATGCCGTTGGTAGTGATTCGGAAGAGTATAATAATCAGATAAATCAAGAACGAATCATTCAGTTATTTTCATCGCAAGACTCGTGCTTGTTCACGTCGCTATTACCGTTAACGTTTGCGCATATTGGACCTTTGGTCTGTAGTAATCCAAAGAGTTCTGTTGAAGTTCTGAACCTTGTCAGAGAGATTTTGCCACACGTTTCAGCTTTAAATCAAATAAACAACTCAAAACTGTACGATGCTAGTAAGACGGACAATAGCGAGTGTATCAGGAAGAGCATGAGCACCGAACAAAATAGTCTTTGCACGACTAGCAATTTTTATTGTATCGTTGAGAGTGAACATCCTTACAAAACTAGCACAGTTGCTACTTATCGGTGAGTCCTTTATTTTGAATCAAAAATGCCAAAAATCTCCCAATTATTCCTCGTATATAAAAAAAATACTTTCTCCGAATTATAGGGTCGAATTTCCCAGCACGATGCAATGGATGACTCTAGACTTTGATCCACAATGCGGAACAATTCAACCTGAAGACTATCTACTTTTAAGGATCCCTCAATTTCAAGAGAGTGGAAAAAATGTTGCGTTTATAAACGACAATAGCCATCTACCGAGCAATGTTAAGAAGAGCAAGGAAGTGAAAATGAGCAGTTCTGTTAGACAAAATTCGAATCCTGCTCCACCAGAGTGTCCTGAAATTGAGTGGATTAATGTAAAAAAGTTTAACACGTTAGTAAATTACACTTTTTTATAACAATGATAATTTTAATTTCAATATGTTTATCTACAGTCATGCACAATGGTCTCAAAACTCTATAGTGATTCCAGGAAATAAACTTGAACTGTCTCTTGAAACAGCTTCAACTTATGTGCGAGATCCAAAGCATAGAAAGTATGGGTTCAAGTGTTTAATTATTGGATACGACAACGCAAATCAGCCATTATGTCCAAGCTCGTCGTTAATCCATCTTGAATATGAACTGTCGTACCTAGGGGGCTTGTGTAGCGCAAATTTGTTGAAAAAAGATTTGATTTTCTCAGACGACATCAACGAGAATATTTCAAACGCAGAAGAGACTTTGAAAAAACATACTTCTCTCCTTGCAAACGGACAAATGGTGGCGGATAATGTGCTGACTATTACAAATGCTTTAGAATCTCATCTCCCAATCACGTAAGTACATTTTATTTTAAAAAAAATTATATATTTTTTATAAATCCGTTTTTAGAAGTCCGTGATGTTCAATTTGCATCACGATTTGTGTTTCCCTGTACGTTCTGCCCTCCGGCATTACAATATTCAAATTTCGCTTCATTCTTAATCGTATACAATACCATAAAATAGCTGACAATACTGTGAATAGTAATAAAACAAGTAAAGATATTCCTAAAATAACATAAAGCTTCCGATTGCCATCCAAGCATTGTTCGCTTCGAATACTGTTGACTGTTTTGAAAGCGCCGTCATCGTTTTGCTGGAAATAGATTTCGTCCTGGTATTTTGAGACGATATCGTGGTCACGAATTGCGGCTTGAAGCTGATCACAAGATATACTTTCCATAATTTGTACATTGCTTATCCTTAAATTGAATTCGGAGGAGAAAGAAAATAATTTTGTCCCTCTTACAGCACCAATTTTGTTGAAATTGAAATGGAAATCGGGCTTTTCGGATTCTTTGGTGAAATATGATGAGTCTAGTGTTATTCCTGAAATGAAGCAATAATATGCTTTAGTTTCCAAAGATTGATAAAAGTGTAAAAATATTAGCCACAATTTGCCCAAATTTTATACCACCCTGCAATAAGTTTGTGTTGCCACAGTTTGAAGAATACTGCAAAAACTATGGCAATTTTTTTTATAGAAAATTGAAAGTTAGAACAAAAACTGAAAACTTCTATTTTGTTCGTGAAAAAACCACATTTGTGTCCACCACATGTGGCCACATTAAATTGGTAAAAATGTGTTAAACAGTAAAATCTTTTCTGTAATTTATTTTTTGCCACAGTACAAAGTTTTTTCCGAAGAAAACCGGCAGCATTTTCGGAACATTTATGGCATACAATTTGGGCAAATTGTTGCTAATATATTTTACAGGGTAGTTTTCACAATTTTCTACGTTTTTTTGTCACAGTTTTTGCAGTATTAATCACTTAAAATTGTAGAGTCCCTGAAAAAAAGTATTAGCCACAATTTGTCTAAAGTGTATGCCACAAATGTTGCGTCAATGCTGCCAGTTTTTTCTTAGGAAAAAACTTGTACTGTGGCAAAAAATAAACTACCGAATTTTTTTTCTGTTTGTCACATTTTTACCACCTTAATGTGGCCACATATCTGGCAAACTGGAGACAAATGTGGCCTTTTTCTCTAACACAATAAAAGTTTTCACCCTGCAAAAACAAATTTTTGAAAACTTGTTGCCAACCCTGCAATAAGTTTGTGTTGCCACAATTTGAAGTGATTAATACTGCAAAAAGTGTGACAAAAAAATTCATAGAAAATTGTACAAATTAGAAACAAAAATTGAAAACTTGTTTTGTTTGCGAAAAAGACCATATTTGTCTCTAGTTTGCCACAATATCACAATGTGGGCACATTAAATTGGTAAAATGTGTCAAAAAGAAAAATCTTTTCTGTAATTTATTTTTTGCCACAGTACCAAGTTTTTTGTTAAGAAACAACCGGCAGCATTTACGCAACATTTGTGGCATACAGTTGGGGCAAATGGTGGCTAGTATTTCTTACGGGGCATATTTCACATTTTTCTACGCTTTTATGTCACAGTTTTTGCAGTATTAATCACTTGAAATTATGGTAACACAAATTTATTGCAGTCCCTGTAAAAAATATTAGCCACAATTTGCCAACATTATATGCCACAAATGTTGCTTAAATGTATGTACTGTGGCAAAAATAAATTATAGAAAGGATTTCTTTGTTTGTCTCATTTTTACCGATTTAATGCGGCCACATTGTGGCAAACTAGAGACAAGTGTGTTTTTTTAACGAACAAAATAAAAGTTTTCAGTTTTTGTAGCTAACTTTTACAATTTTCTATGAAATTTTTTGCCACATTTTTTACAGTATTAACCACTTCAAATTGTGGCAACACAAACTTATTTTAGGGGTGGCAACAAGTTTTCAAAAATTCTTTTAAAACTTTTTGTTGAATTTTTCAAAATTTTATTGTCTTTGCTTCCTTATCAAAATTTTTGGCAAATTTTGTTCAAAAAAATCTTTCCAATTTGTTTTTTCGAAAGCCCCAGGGGTCGATGACAGGGATGGAAAATTGCTCAGCTGCTACAAATTTTAAAGTTGAAGCTCAGCCGTCTTTGTAGATAATTTCTTCAAATTTACGTAAAGAGCTCTAGGTAGTAATTAGAGCCCTTTGAATAAATCGGAAGGAATTTTCTTCAAAATTTGAGCCATCCATCTTTTTCCATCACTAGGGTCACGTTGGAACAATTTTTGCGGGTATAGGTATAGTTTATAGCGTAAAAAGTATGACAGTCGGTATCAAAGTGTGAGATAGACCGTCTAGAGGCCTCAAAAAACCGATGAAAAGGCTTGGACCAAAAAGGATTTTTTGCCAGGCGATACTATTATCCCAGTAAATTTGGAAATCGGTGTGAAAGTGAGGCGCTGACCCTCTTCGGGCCCATAGGGACCAATGAAAACTGGTCTTTCTGGACCAAAAAATCCAAAAGGGTAGTTTTTAGCGAAAGGGCCTATGAAAATTGACCAATTTGTAGCAAAAAACTCCCACGACTCACGAGGAGTAAAAAGTACAGATGAGGATATTTTTTCTTGGTTCAAATCAACAATTTTAATCTATCCTTATGAGCCTCTCGAGGGTCGGCCGTTCACTTTAACACCAGACAATTTTAAATTTTTCTGGGTCAATATGTATCACCGGTAAAAAATTTTTTTTAGCCCATTCACCGATTTTCGTCGTCCTTGGGGTGTCCTTCGTTTTGATACCGATTTCCATACTCTCCAAGCCATAAACTATACACTCGTTTACAGAGAATATTCGAAAAAAGTGTTTATTTGTGCCGCAATTGTCATTGGCGCTAGTTGTTCAACAACGAACAATTCACGAGATTTCAAATCTGCCCTGTTAAAAATATTAGCCACAATTTGCCCAAATTGTATGCCACAAATGTTGCGTAATTGCTGCCGTTTTTTACTTAAGTAAAAACTAGGTAGTGTGGTAAAAAATAAATTAAAGAAAAGATTTTTCTGTTTGCAACATATTTCACAATTGAAAATGGCCACATTTTGGCCACATATGTGGAAACTGGAGACAAATGTGATCTTTTTTCAGATTTTGTTTTAATTTTTACAATTTTCTATGAAATATTTTGCCACATTTTTTACAGTACTAATCATTTAAAACTGTGGCAACACAAGCTTATGTATACCAATCTCTGATAAAGCTTAAAAAATATAAATCTTCGAAAACCTAAAAATCCTACCTCTAAAAGCAGTGAAATGAACAATTTGGAAAAAATTCCTGTTAACTTGCACAATTTTCCTAATTTGCAAATTAAAAGCCTCTCCCATCAGCTCTCCAAATTCTGAATTGATTATTTGCATGCTGGTAACATCTAAAAATAATTTGAATACAAAAATGTTATTTAAAAATAAAATAAGATCCTACTTTTCATTAAAAAGGCGTTCGAATTGACGACCGCAAACGATGAGTTTTGAATTAAAAATTTATCTTTAATTTCCAATTCGTTGAAGCTTCTTGATGGCATATTTTGCGTAAAATTACATCCCTGAATGACAAATTCGTTTAGTTCTAGCCTCTTAAACGCTTGTGGCTCAAGCCTGTTTACAATAGTGTCAATTAGGTTCAATGAATTTAATTGGTCACGGATCCGAGTTATGCTGAATGCGCGAAAAACGCCAATTTTACTGTTTTTAAAAGTCAAATCGTGCAAATAGCCGCTTATGAAATGCGATGGAATTTCCTCAATTACAGTCTGTAAATAATAATAAAATTGTAGTTTTTATCTGATAAGCTTTATTAATTTTGATTCGTCTTACATTATCAAAAACCACTTTTAGGCTCGTGTATCGATTTCTCTTATCAAAGGCTAATGAATTTTCATCCAAAATTAAGTTTTCAATGTTGACGAAATTTATTCTTGTCAGCTGAGTTAAATCGGCGAATGTCTGGTTTTTGACTCGTAATAGTTTGCAATTCATTACCATTACTTCAATTACGCTGCCGTCAAATTTGGGGAGTGTAAAATCCTGAAAAAATGGGGAAATTGATGAAAAAACGTAGGAAGCCACAAAGTGGTTTATAGCTTGTTTCGAGGGAAAGTCAACTAGCCGTATTAAGATGCACCCTCGTCCCACGTATTGCGCGTATTTCACACTTAAATTCAGCGCTCAGATTTTTGAAAATTCGTGGTGCATATGAGGACGCCTGTAAGAAGGTTTCCATATACCCTAGTTATTGGGTTTTGTAACAGGGTAATAACTGATACCATTCATGCGAATGGGTTTCTAGATTCCGAGGTCCTAGGATCATATTTGGTTATGAACTGTTTTTGGGTACTTACCAAAAGTATATTCCAAATTTGAGCTTTTTTCCGATCAATAAAACTCAAGATTCCTAAAAAAAGCTGGTGAGTTTGTATCGGAGCCCTCAGAAATTGTGAGCCGATTTGGGCCATTAACAAACTTTTGCCGAGAAAGCTCTGTATTAAAACTGTAGTCTAAAGACTTATTTTGGTGTCTTTTAGCCGTTGTAGCAATAGCAATTTTTGGCGTTTACAATGCTCTCACCGAGCGAGTATCGAAGACCACGCATTACTAAAGCAATGAAATTATCAAAAAGAAATCCTGCTGGTGACATTTTTATTTCGTAAAAGATTGAAATGTATATTGTATTGGTGAAGAGAGAAAATTATGTAGGAGAACGGGAGTGGACAGGAAGTCACTCATTGTCTGTCTTGTAATTTGATGTAACTTTTTATGAGCTTTGTAGAAAAATAAAGTTATGTTAATGCTAGCTTAATTCATCAAATATGAGGAAAATTAAAATTAAAAGAGCTATAACCGACTGAACTGCCTGTCTATAGGATGTCATCCATGACTATTTCCGCTACTCTGCAAGCTGAATAGGAAAGCCTCTGATTTTCCCCTAGTTCAGCAACATGTTCAAAATGACCATTATCTGGTTTTACAGAGATTCCCCCAAGTGTGTAAAATTAAGTTGTTTTAATTTATTCTGGTTTATTCAAGTGTATTTACATTTGAATAAACCAAAATAAAATTTATTTTTGGAAATCGGTCTCGGATTCTCGGACTGGAAGAAGTATCCCTTTTTTCTAATAAATTCTATCAAACGATCGATCAGTCGAATGCAATGGTCGGTCAGATTTAAATAATTCTCCCAGAGATTTCACTTTTTAGCTTTTCATCACTATTTCTA